>JANHFO010002228.1:91775-102247 GCA_032468095.1 Pareas carinatus | reverse complement strand
ATAATGTTTCAGTTTTATTCTCCAGCCAGATAAAGAAAGAAATAAAGAAAGAGAGAGAGAGAGAGAGAGAGAGAGAGAGAGAGAGAGAGAAAGAAAGAAAGAACTAAAACAGAGCTGTCTGAAGACACGCAAGAGTTCGAACATAGAAAATTGCAAACTACAATTGTGCCCAGGTAGGCCTTTATAAAGGTCCCAAGAGAAGATCGATCAGAAATGGAGCGACTGGACCTCCAATTGCTCTCTAGGTGTCTTTTCCGGCGTTTCATTTCCCTCAGCTCCTCGAAGAACCAGGAAGCTGGGGTGAGTCGGCGCCGAGTCAGAGGCCGCAAAGGCATGACCCAATCAAGGGCAATGCCAGCCACTCTATTCCAGGCAGCCGTGAGCTCCTCGGCTGAGCCGTGGGTCCAGGTTTACGGAAATGGCCCAAGCTCCATCTGGAATCACTCAGGGTCCATCAGGCTCCTGGGGCAGAACCATTTGGTCTGTTTCACCTCACTGTGGCAGGGTGTAGCGATAGCGAGGTCCAACCAAAGGAGACAATGGTCCAACCATGACAGGGGTTCCACAACTATCTCCCCTAAATTTCGACATCTAACCACTGTCCAGAGGTAAAAACTAGGTCCAGTGTGTGACTCCCCGAGTACATGGGTTCCTGAATTAGTTCTTCTTCACTCTTTGAGAAACAGAATTTCAATCTGTTATTTTTCACATGTCCTCTGGACCTATTTCTTAGGGAAGCAAATTCATAGCAGTACCCTGGTAGCTTCTTTGGCCGTATTTGACCAAAAGGTAAATAACTCCTTTAAAAATATTTTATTTAAGTAATTTTTGTTGTAGTTTGCTTCTAGATGGAAAGCAAAGGTATGTAGGAAGTGTCAGTATTGCAGCTTTTATGGTTTTTGTGATGAGTCAGACATCAGTGAATGGCGAATGAATGATGAATTAATCATTTTTGAGATTTATTACTCTAGATTAATGGTATGCTCTATTTTAAATTTTGCATATTAGGTTTGGATTGTAAACAAATAGATGGTGCAGCATTAAACTGCTTAATTGTGGTTAGTCACCTATTCAAACTTGCTTACAATGAAGTTTTAGAGATCATAAAAGTTCCTAAATAATATTGCATTTATGTGAACTGTCCTTCATATGTTCCAAATGCAAATATTCATTCTCTGATGAAAATTTTAAATTTTAAATATTTTCTGCTCTTTTGCAAGCAGCTACTTTAGTTTTATACCCAGATACTACAACCTTCTTCCAGCAGTTATGCTTTTCATAAAAAAACTCCAACCCTACAGCTAATAGGTATGATAGGAATACCACTTCCAGTTGTATTTTCTTTTGAGATTAAGCTGTTGGCAACTGTAGAGAAGAATGGTCCGTTGAAGTTCTAGATTCTAGAAAAAGTTACTTCCAAACCAGTATTATGATCATTAAATTTAATCCCTCTCAGAAATACAAAGAACAAGAAAAATAAACCAAAATACACAAAAATACATAATGTTGGCAGTTTATTCTTCCAGGTTTTTTGAACTGCTATTGTGTTCATCTGCTATTATTTTCTTATCATTCTACACATTATACCAGTATAGTTTCACTTATTAATTCTACAGGTGAAAGAATATAGCCATGCTTTAGTTTATTTTCACATACGTAGCTTGTGCACACATGTAATGAAAAAAATGGGGGAAATCTTGCTAGGCAATCATTACCACCAAACACTTAGATTCATATATTAAGCTCACAAATCAAACTAAATTAATAAGTATTTATTTAGTTTTGGCTCATATTAGGCAAACCCAACCATGATTGTTTATTAATCATTGTTTATGGCTTTTCTGTGATCCAGCCTTTTTTGCTTGGCTTGATGCAGTAGAAGTGGATGGCTTTTATATTTAGCTGCTTCAGCTATATGTGATATGACCTGCAATATCTTTTCTATTCAAGCAATTACTTTTAATTGGAGTTGTTAATAAAAATGAGTGTTGCAGTGAAAGAGTATGTATTTTCTAAAGAAACATTTTCCATGGCACACTGTCTGCATATTAACAACTTAATATAACTTAAACTTTTTTCTTCAGGAAAAAGAAAGGTTAGCTTTTAAGGCATAGCTGCACTATACAGTTTTATGTCTGCATATGCCCTGATTAGCTTTTTGCTCTATGGAATTGGATTCAGAACTAGTGTATCAGAAACTATGCATGCTAATGTAGTCATTAATGTTTGGTGAATGCTTTGGTATGTGTTATAATTTTACTGGTCAAAATAGCATGTTGTACAGAAGCTTTCACATAAGGTTTTGTGCTTCAAATGCTAAGATACCAACAAAAGAGGGTAGCTCAGGGTTGAATTGTGGGTCCTTGGTGCTTTCTGAGATTGGTGGTTTTCTTGCAGAGGTTTAATTATTCAACATTTATGATGTTGCCTTATTTGTAAGAAAAATAGTCAAGTTCAGAGAGCACCAAGGCTCTCACAGCTCCCAAGATGCCAGTCACTATGAAATGCAGTCCATCTGGAGCATACCTGGTTGAATACGGCTTTTTTTTAAAAAAAAGGTGGGCCAACCTTCCAATATTTTCCTCAGCTTGACTGGGCTGTATACTAGAGTGCAAAGAGAAAAAAGATCTCTGTAGAATAGTGGTCGCCAACCTGTGGGTCAGGACCGTGAAAAACATTTGGTGGTCGGAAGGAAAATCTGGCAATTATTTGAATGTTTTTGTATAGTTGTATGGTTCCTGTGTCTGTGTGTCAGTCTCTCATTCTGTCTCTCTTTCTCTCTCAAGCAAGAAATATCACACCAAAATGTGTAATACTTAAAGAAATGTCAATTATTTTGCAATAATTAAAATACCTCTAATAATTTTGCTGCAATTAAACAACCTTTAAAATTTTTGTTATAATTAAATAAGCTTTTAAAATTTTGTTATATTAAATAGGTGCATTTTAGATTAATAAAATGAAAGTCCTCTGATCATTATTTTACAAATGTATGTCTCTTAAAAAAAATCATATTAGTGGTCCGTGGGATTTAAAATTATGAATTTGGTGGTCCCTGAGGTCCAAAAGGTTGGCGACCACTGATGTAGAAATTTACTTTTTTATTTGCTGTCAAGAAAACATTGAGGAGATGCCCATAAAGCTCAATTCAAGAAAGTATTTTGTTTGTTTAATTTATCAAATTTCTATACCACTCACCACACTTATGTGATTCTGAGCTTATCACAAATAAATGACAAAATAAAAGCCATAGTTAAAAATAGAATTAAAACAGAGTAAAAAAGAAGTTGAGAAGCTAAAAGGCAAAGAGAGGGCTTTCAACCCACCAACCACCCCCAGGTTGCATGACACTGAAAAACAGCGAGTCGCCATTTTTGCTGCGAACATTCATTCCAGCCAGAACAAGTTTAACTTGCTCCATCTAAAATTATCATCAATTGTATTCTGTGAATAGTTAGTCTTAAGCTCTTTTAAAATAAATCTTTACCTTTTCTTATTAAACAAATTCCCATGTGCTTAATTAACTATAGATTAAACTCTGTTATTTGTAGTAGACAATTGTTTCTTTTTCTTCATTCAATTCTATGTGATCATGTCTTGTTCTCATAATACAATACAAATATTCCATTATTATCAATTCTAGGGAATCCTTGGTAATGTTTTAAATTCACTTATAATTATGCATTATTTTTATATAATTAAATAAGCATATTTTTTTTGCCAGTATAACTTCTGAAAAATTACTTTCTTTTCATACCTTCTTTGCCGATTGTTTCAATGCCAATAAAAATAGAGAAGGGACGAGGGAGTCAACCTTGGCTTGTTTCCTTTGTTGTATTATATTTTTATGATTAAAATTAATTTATTAGCATCTTGGCTTCTTATCCAGGGTGAGAAAATCTAAATCTCATTTTATCTTGTTGAGAGCCTTTAAATCTCTCTGATATTATCCTCTTTGGGACAAATTCAGTCTCATTAAGATGTATTAGATCAGTTAAAAGGCCATTTGATGTCTTTGGGCCTCTTTCCTTTTGTGTATCCATAAAGCACTGTAATCTACATTCAATAGATAGGCCTATATGACATAGTATGAGCTGGATCATTTCTCTCTACATAAATGAGAGGAATGAAAATCTTTTGCCATAAGGAACGGAGCCCTTGCAATTGTTGCATCTCATTCATTACTGTCTTAATGTTTTGATCATGGTGTCTTGAAAACTCTGATAACATATAGCAGAAAAGGTATAGAAACTTAAGCAATGCCCTGCTGGATGAGATCCATATCCCACCTAGATGAGCAGGTAGTCAAGCAGTTGCACAAGGAAGTCCACTATTCTCTCTGCAGATGGTCTTCAGACAGTTGCACTCAAAAACCAATGAGCTCCATGATTTCCATATTCCTTTGATTATTAATAACACAGCCAACATCATTGTATGTGCTGACTAAACATCATGTACTATGCTTGATTTATCAGATAAAACACAGCTATGTTTATAAAAATAAAGATAAAGATTTCTCCTGTCCAGTCTTGTCCGACTGTAGGGGGTGGTACTCATCTCCGTTTCTGGATCAAGAGAGCCAGCACTGTCTGAAGATATTTCCATGGTCATGTGGCCAGCATGAGCATACGATAACACACATGGAACACTGTTACCTTCTCCCCCGAAGTGTTACCTATTTATTTCGCTGTTATGTGCTTTCGAATCGCTAGGTGGGCAAACAACGTGATAAATATAACGCCATGATGTAGAAAAGGTAATGGTTTTAATCCACATGCCATGATCAAACAAGCCCTTTATTCAATGTGTACAATCATTACAAAGAATTTATGAGGTAAATATAAGGATACCAGAAGCATTTACTATTAAAACATGACTATTAATAATTAATATATAAGATAAAAATCATTAGTTTCACATTACTCAGTGAAATTCAGATTTTGGAAAACCTGATCATTTTTAAAGCCTCCAAAATTAAATAGAATTAATGAATAGCTGTTAAAATGCATGTTATGCATTGTTTTGTATTTTTGATATTTACTTTATATAGTTCTTATTGTGACCTGCTGTGGAGATTATATTAGCACTATAATAAGAAGCACAAACCATTTAGGGATTTGAAGGTCACAGCTAGCTTTTTAAACTGGTCCCACAGTAGAAGTTTCTTTTCTCAGTTTGAATCTTTTACTGGAAACTACTTCCAATCATGTTTCTCACTATCTAGTAATTGCAGTAATAAATAAGCTGCAACGTATTGATTTGTAGCTAAAGCTTTCATACAAGCAAGGACTATTACCCAAACTCTTTAGTCATGCAACTCAAGTAGAATACAGAATTATGTCTACAAAGAAATGGATTTCTAATTGCCCTCTGATTCATAGAAGGACATTAAGAAATAAAATAGCTGATTAGGCCTTTTAGAAACAAATTTTATGACTTACATACAAACCCAGACTTTCCAAAAATAAGTCTGATTTGTTTTTTAATGAGGATAAAAATTTGGACATTTTATACAAGAATTGAAAAAAAGTGGAGCTTCCCATTAGGCCATTAAGTCCAAGTTGAAAATTATTTCAGTAGCAGGAAAATATTGCCCCATCCAGGTTAAAAGTATGACAACACCATAGAAGAGAAGTTCTGAATGAACTGCCATCGCTTGCCTGAAATTGACTGACTTTGAAATAGGCACTGGTCCCTGTGGTAGACAAGTGCTGAGTTATTTGAAATTTCACTGGCAAATATCATAAAAAGAGAAAATAAATTCTATTATAGCATGTCATTATAAAATATTAGAATGAATTACAGAATCATGAAAAGAACTAAAGAATCTTTTGGTATCTTCAAAGGTGTAAAGATTGCTTCCCTACTACCTTTAATAGCTTTATGCTATTTCATTCAGCTATATTGACTAACAGAAACCTCTTTTTTAACAGAACTATGGATTACTTTGAAATAAATTAAACAAAGGGGCAGAAAAAATACAATAAATACAAATAAAATGATGAAAATTCTTATTTCATGAATAATATTGCTACATCTTAGCAGTAGATCACTATCAAATAAATTAAACAGGTGGGCTGTTTATCTACAGTGGGCTCTTTACATGATGATCCTAGAGCAGTGATGGTGAACCTTTTAGAGACCAAGTGCCCAAACTGCAACCCAAAAGCCACTCATTTATCACAAAGTGCCAACACGGCAACATGCACTCCCCACGGCCATTGGTGACCCCCCCACGACCCCCTGTGGCCGTCAGTGCCCCACCATGGCCATCAGCACACCCCCACGGCCAACCCCCCAGACTCTGCCACGGGCCTCCTGGCAGCCTCCTCCCCTTCAGCAGTCCACTGTGAGCTATGCTCCCCTCCAACCTAGTTCCTCTCCTCTACCATCTTCTCTACAGACTCCATGTCACATTTGAGCCATCCGCCTTACCCCAGACAGGGGAGGAAGGAAGCGCTTCCATTGGGCTCCTGGGCAGAGGGCCAGGTGATGTCAGAAATCTCCTCAGGCATGTGTAGAGAGAGAAAAGGGAGCCCCATGTCCCTCTGGGTTTCTACAAATGAAATCTGTGCTGAGATGATGGTGCGCATGCCCACAGAGAGGGCTATGAGTGCCACTTGTGGCACTTGTGTCATTGGTTCACCACCACTGTCCTAGACTGAAAAATGAGAGATGCTGTTTGTGTCCCTCTCTCCTCCTGGAATAGGAAAACACACCGCATGCAACTTGCCATGGCTAATTCACCACAGTCACCTCACTGGGGGACAACTCAATAATTCAATTTGATTATTTAAAATAGTTAAAAAATATTTTAATTTTTGTCATTCACATTTCATCTTGTCCCTCCTTTGGTATCCTTTCTTTAATAATTCTATTCCACAATTTCTTTGATATTATTGTAACTCTTGTCCTGCAGCGAGTTGTCCCTGCAATGAGTTGGCCATGGCAAATTGTCCTGTGATGAGTTGACTGTGGCATGTTGTCATAGACCCCTCCACCTCCTCCACAATGGTTGAGATACTTATTTTCTTTTTCTTATTTACTTGAAGGGATTATACTTTATATGTTCTAGAAGAATTCCACACTTCCACATTTGTGGCTAGAAACGTGTGTACCTAGTCCCTGATATTTCTGAAAGAGTGTTCCTTCAGGGTCAGAAAAGAAAACTGGATTTGAAATAGAGAGTCAGATTGTTTCCTAGACAGCGTCTTTCTTTAGCATTCCTCCTTTCCCAAGGTCATTCAAACATTCTGGTATCTAATGGAGGAGAAGATCATATGAAAGATACTGGACAGGGCTGCTTCCATCTTATTTTACAGGAACATCTGACTTCTCTTGGTGAGTAATGGATATGTTCTATTCCAATGAGAGAGTTTTATTGTGAACAGTAATTGAGAGTACACCATCTGGAGACAAGGCAGAGGTGAGAACAGCCAGTTTGATCCCTTGGGAATTATATAATTAAAAGGCAATTCATGGGAGACATCACTGTGTTTGTCCAGACATTCCTCATGTTAAGTGTGTACTTCAATGTACTACCTTTACATTTAACTGATGAAAAATGATTGACTTCCAGCAAGACAGAGGACTTGTCCTTGTCCAGATTCTTGGCATACTTGACACCTGCATGCTTGAAAAGTACATGTAATAGTGGCAGAGGATATATCTTGACTAACAGTAGCTGACTTAAGGGACAAAAGTAGGTCATAGTGAACTCATCATCTGAAGTTCTTTATATTGGAAATGCTAAGAATTTGACTCTTTTTACATGAAATGTTGTGTTCTTGGTTCAAAAGACATTGAAGAGTCAGGTTGTATAAACACGAACAAGTTTATTGCAAACAACATGAACACACACTGGTCAGTAAGCAGTATCTCGACAGAAGCAGCAAAGACTGTTGTGCAACAGGCTTATATACAAATGGCCCTAGGTGGCAGCCAATGGGCAATTGACATTTTCCTGCACTAAGGACCCTGGAGACAGGCAGCCTGGGCCTGCTCAGGCTTCAACTAATTTAGTGCAATGATTAAGCAGAACATGCATTAAGCTTAATACATTACACGAATAATAAATATAATTCAGTTATAGGCCCTTTTTCAAACCATTGCAGGACCTATTTCCAAAGAACTGTTTTTCCCCATTAAATGAAGGCGCATTATTATCCTTGAAAGGAGTCTTTCAACCTTTCTTTTAACTTTATCCACATCTTGCAAGGAATCGAAGATTATGGCTTACAAGTTGTATTGTGCAGACAATCTTATAGGCTTTGCGAATGATTTGAGAAGAAATACTTGCACTTAGGAAGTCACAAATCAAAATATACCATGGTTTAAAAGGAAAAAACAAAAGTAGTCAATAAATTCTTTTGTTCTTAAGTAGGTCCACTGTAGTGGAATGATTAGATTTATAGTCAAATCGACAGCAGCTTTACAACAAATTACTCCTTTCTGGCATAAACTAGTAGACAGCCCTAGTTTACAATCTAAAGCTGAAACTTAAATTTGATCTGACAGTTGTCTGCTTTTATACCTCCTTAGAGGTAACTTTTATTACTAAAGCTGTATAGAAAAAGCAGGATAAATTGGTGGACGGAGAAAGAAAGAACAGCAGCAATTATTTTTTGCTGAGTTATCAGAATTGCACTAGTGCTGTGTAAGAATAAAATATAAAACTAAGTTCCTATATCTAGATACTGACATATCGAGTAGAAATGAACTCTGCAAACTGTGTGTTTAGGCAAATTGAAATATCAACAATCGTTTCTTAAACAAGAACAGAGCTGCAACAGAAAATATCACCCAGAAACAAGTAAGCCCACTCCAAATTGATGATTAAATTATACAATGACACTAACCAAAATCTTCTCGTTACCAAGACTTACAGGTATTGCCCATATGCATTCAAACATATAAATCACATAACCTAAGCTATGAAAATATTATTAAATCATATGTTTTTTTCTGTATTTTGAAAAAAATGTCCACATTTTTTTAGCCATATTAACAATCAAAAGATTTACAAGGCATTTTGGGATAAAACATTGTTCTATTTTATGAATGATTTCTTCTCATCCAGAGATTATACAAAACTATGCCATATAACATCTCAGATGAAGCAAAACCTTTGGAGGAATCTTTTTGATTCACCTTATCCTGAACAATAGATTTTAATCCACTCAGAGAAGACAAATTGAAATCATTGTTGCCGTTTAAAATAACTTGTTTTGAGATATATCAAAGTTGGTAGTGAAATGTAAACTAGGTGTGCTAATTTACAGGAATTGACTAGTGCCTTCCTCATAGTTTTGGTATTTTTGGCTATATTGTATTTTTTATATATGCATTTTAACTGTTCTATAGGTTTTAATAATTGGATTATGAAAAGTAATGAATTAATATTAGAGCACTAAAGCAGCAACAGTATAATAATGCAGCAGGATAAAATCGCTGTCAACTCTGATGATCAGAAAAGAGCAAAAGCCTTAGATTAAAATTAAATATTTTTAAAGGTACAGAAATGAACTGTAGCATATACAATTATAGATAGTAGAATGGAGTGAATTACAAAGAAAATAGGAGAGAAAAAAACAGAGTACTAAATTAATTTCAAAGCAATTGTATGTCTTCCTACCTCTGATTGACATCTTGCAAAATAAACCAATGACAGAGTGTTACAACTCAGCCCTGTGGCTCTTAATCTATTTTATCTTAAGATACACATTTTACACTATTATAAATAATGCATTATGAAAACCTCATGCTTTCTAGTGCTGTAATGGAAATGGACTTCTCTACATTTTAAGCTGCTGTAAAGAGAACAGCATTTTGCCTGCATTATAGATGTCAATATCTGTTGCCAAGGAAATTCTAAAGTTACACTAATAGCTACATGTTATATTACATAACATTTTTCTGAAATGTTTCCCAAAAGTCTTTATTCTTGCTTCTGTAGGTTACTAAGATTTTTTTTCCTTAAAAAAAAACGTACCTTGTTCAAGAACCTGATACTTTCTGAGTTATCCTGGGCGATGTCTAGATGTAATATGAGATGTAGAGACAAATGAGGCCTAGTTTTTATTATATAGTGCAGGAAAAACACAGTTACTTTTTGTTTTGTCAGAATGGAAGAATATATGTCATTAAGCAAGAACTTAATGAAAGATAACAATGTCCAAATTTTAACATGTTCTGAGTTTTGAGATATATCATTGAAAAGTATGATTTAAAAAACATATATCCATAACTTTATTGTTTGGGACAATGTGATAAAAGTTGGGAAGAAAATAACTCCTACAAAAAAGATACTATAATTATGGAAAGTGATTATAAAGATACAGACTCATAAAGTTAGATCTGCCCTCTCGCCCTAGCATAGCAATAGCACTTTAGTGCTTTATTTATTTATTTCAAAATTTTTATACCGCCCTTCTCCCCGAAGGGACCCAGGGCGGTGTACAGCCAGAATAAAA
>JANHFO010002228.1:80398-91303 GCA_032468095.1 Pareas carinatus | reverse complement strand
GTCCAAATAATCACTGTCAAATATATCTTACTATATAAAATTTGGTCGCATCAGTTCTTAGTAGTTTTCATGGGGCAAAATAAAAGTGATGTCATTTGGGACACAAAATCTGAATACATTCTATGAATGAGAGATTGCAATTTGCCCGTGTGGTAAATAAAAAAGTATAGATACTGCAATGAATATTCTACAATGGGCAATGCAGAGTTCACTAGCAAAAGATTCATATAGAGACAATTGGTAATTTCAGCTCTCATCTAGGAGCCCTATAAATGTCTACCTATCTATTATATAAATGAAATTATTAAATTAAATTAATCATAATTATTAGCACACAACCAGACATGGAAATTCATTTCTGAATTCTGCTATAGAATTCTTTTTTTTGTAAAGCATTTACTATATTGTCAGAATGCAGAGAATTTGCAAACATTACCCCTTACCTCTCATTGGGCAGAAGTTGACATTTATACAAACAATGAAAAACCCTAGTTGAAGAAGTGATGCACCGTGTATACACATTTGCACATACTTCCCCCTTCAGTTCTACATGTCAATCAAATATGGAGCAAAAGAAAAACTATTGTTTTATCTTGATCAAGAAACAGAACCCCAGATAAATTAGTTGTTTGCTTCTGTGTTATGTCGCTTCTTCAAATGGTATAAACCAGCATCTTCCTCAATTTATATTACTCAACAGGAATTCAAAGCTAATGTTTTGTAATATTCATCCATTCTTAAGTGTTCTCCTGGGTTAGATAATATGCAGTAATGTATTTTTTGTAAAAATCTTCAGAGCTTTTGCTTAAATGTCTGCTGTTTAATCTGGAAAAGAAAAAAGGAGTTGATATGTAGTAGAATGTAGAGAGAATTCAAGATAATGAACACTATTCTATGGTAATCTCTCTCGCTCTCTTTTTCTCTCTGTCTGTTTGTCTCTGTCTCTGTCATTTCTGTCTCCCCCCTCTCATCCCCTTTGATGAAAAAAGTCAACAAAACTACTTGCTCATATCAAATTGAGTATTTCTGGCTATTCAGACCAAATCTGAAAAACATCCCCATTTGAAGTGAGGGCTCATTGTTTAAATTCTAGAATTCTCCGGCAGGGACCAGCACTTGGACCAGGAAATGCCATTGTCAATGCTTGCAAAACTAATGGTGCATTTCAAAATCCATCTGATTGTATTTAACATACTTTAATTGCTCCTTTAAACATTTATGCCCTGGGTCTTTTAAAAAAGGATTCTGGATTTGCTTTTATCTCATTAACACATAATACATCTTCCTGTGGGATTATAACTTCAGGAACATATTTTTCATTTGGATTATATGGCTCCAATTTGAGGGCTAGAGCAGTATGCTGAATTTCCCCCCTTCTTGTTACACGTTTCACATTCAAGGAACTAAATGAATAAAAATACCATCTATACTGCACTGGTCAATTCTTAAAATAGTTAAATAAACAATTTCTGAAAGTTTTTAGAAGCAAGGTTAGTGAACTTAGTGTCCTTTTAAAGTCCCATCACAGTTGTGATCTTGACAATTGATCCCTTAAGATCGATCTTAAGGCTATTAGAAATCTTCCCAATGGCAAGTTGGAAAAGCCATCCATTTAGGAAGAAAAGAAAATTTAAATACAAGTTTAAACATTTAAAGACTTTAAAATAAATGGCAAAAAGCTAAATGAGATTTTGATCAGGAAAGTTATCAATGAATTAAGGGTTCAGATCAATTTGGAAAATTTAAACTTTTACTCTAAGATCTCTATACAATAAACAGCTTTCCATGAGAAATTAGAATTATTTTGTCTATTGTAAGTTATAACAGAGATTAGAGACCTTATAATTAAATTGGACAATAGAAGCCAAGATATCAGGCCAAAGAAAAAAATCTGCCTATGGTTTTGATTTGGATTTATAAGATGATACAAAACATACTATAGGAAATCTTCAAAGAAAGGGGCAAGAAATTAGTCAGAATATCAACATTTTCAGTAATGATCTCTACTTCTACAGATATACTATAGTTAAAGAATGTTAATGAAGGAATGGCAGAAATTTTGCTTGATGAAGAAATAGTAGAAGCCTTTGCTAGCTTTCTGGCAGGTTGAGAAACACAGTTACAGATGATCAACCTTAAATGTACAGTTTAAAATATAGAACCAAAAGATTCTAAAACCCTATAAAGATCATCATCATCGTTCTAGCATTATTTCAGCAAGAGCAGCATCCATTTTTAGGGTAGATGGATGCCATCTTGCACAATCAAATGCAGCTAAGCAGAACACAGATCACACCTACATCAGGTTCAGGTGACAAGCTGATTGGTCAGATTTTTTTGGAGGGGGTTTGCAACTAATGAATCTCCAGCCATCTTCATCACAATCCTGTATATGTCAGGCCCGAATGACCTGCCATTCCCCTAGGGAGGAAGGGGAGACAGCTCTGTCTGAACCTTTCTTTGTTGAAACGCCAAAGAGGGATTAAGAGGGTCTAACTGCCGCTGCTGCTACATTCAAGGCCACAGAGTCCCAGAGATGAAGTCTAACTGCTCTCTGGCATTTTCTCAAAACATCAAAAAGGCTGTTTATTGGCTGTTGCTGGACAACAGGATTGGGTGAAGGGGAAGAAAGCTTTGTGTGTCACACCAGTTCGTCAGATCACACTTGTACGTACTGCTGTATCTCTTGAGTAAAGGTTTTTCTGTTCAACCTAATGGTTTCCAGAGTCATACCTTCCAGTGGAAGGAATTGGAGAAGGTCCTAACAGTATAAATGTTACTAGAAAATTCATATAATACTGCATTCTATGAAGCATTCATGTATTCATTTAAATTTGCAGCAAGCTTAATATTAAAATAACTTCAAATAAACCAATATGAGTGACACCCATAGAAAGTGGGACTTACATATTTTCTAAACTGAGTAGAAATCTAGAATGGTACCTGGACAAAAAGTTATATAGCTTTCTTAGAGAAAAGCAGTGTGGGAAGGCACCCCCTCGCCAGAATGAAATATACTGCAGAATATTAAAAAGAGTCAGAAAATAATATTTTCCCAAAAGGAGAAGAGAAGAAACATCTTAAAAGCAGAAAGCAGCTTATAATCTTCCTGCTACAGAAAATAGCCTCAAGCAAAAGCCTGAAGAGGCTTGGCTTTAGGTATGGATATTTGTATTGATTCCAAAAGCTGTGCCATTCTATTCATAAACAAAGAGCAACCACATAAGCAACACAATAGAAAAGGAACAGAAATTGACATGATTAGCACAAACACCTAGGATTGCATTTCCTCCTTTTCCTGTAGAGCCAGCCACGACCCCTACATGACCCCTGACAAAGTCATTAAAATATTAAAGGACATAGCAACTCAATCACAAAGTCTCAAAGAATGTGTAAAAGCACACCTATTCCCAACCCCATTTTGCCAGTTACCCCAGAAACATGCTGCTGTCACTATTTATAAAACGGAGGCCTCCTTTTATGCAGCCTGCTTCTAATTCATTTCTCCAGTGCTTCTCTTTCGACTTGGACATAGACTGAATTTTTCTCCTTACAGAACTACCTATTTCCCCGAAAGTAAGACATCCTCCGAAAATAAGACCTACTTACAGTTTTGTCTCTTGCTGAAATATAAGGCATACCCCGAAAATAAGACTTCCCTGATAATAAGGCCTCCCCTCTAGTGCAGCCAGAGCAGACAGGAAGTTCTTGGTGGAAAAATAAGACATCCCCTGAAAATAAGACCTAGCGCATCTTTGGAAGCAAAAATTAATATAAGACTGTCTTATTTTTGGGGATACACGGTAAATTGGAAAAAAGAAAAGCAGGGTTTAACAATTGTTCTATATCTGAGATCTTACTGTCAATTTTTTCAAAACATTGAAAAAGATATGCCTACTTTCAGATGATTTGACAAATATCCTCCAGTGCAATTTAATGGACTTCATTAAACTGCTAAATATACCAACTGAGAATTGTGCCCTTGATATATTTTACTCTTCCCATCTCATTTCCCTCCACTTTGAAGAATGATTTAAACTGGTGAAAGTTTAGGGGTGTTATAATGCCATGCACAGCACCTGAAATAACAAGAGATTATAGCAGATTTTCAATTATGGGTAGTCCTGAACTTACAACCACAATTAAAACCAGAACTTATGTTGCTAAGTGAATAATTTGTTAAATGAGTTTTGCTCTATTTTACAACTTTTATTGTCACATCTGTTACGTGAATCGCTGTGGTCAGTGCTTTATTGCCATAGAACACGCTGGAACACAGTTCTGTCACCTTTTTTTGCCTTAAATACAATAAATTAAATGTATGTTAAGAACGGATATAATTTTTTAAATAAAAGATTAATAAGCTGTGAATTCCGGCACTTTTTTCCTTACAAAAAAAGCACTGACTGCAGTTGTTAAACTACTAACACAGTTGTTAAATGAATCTGGCTTCCCCATTGACTTTGCTTACCAGGTCACAAAAGCTGATCACATGACGCTGGAACCATCATAAACATGAGCCAGTACCCGAATGTAAATCACATGACCATGGGAATACTGCAACAGTTGTAAGTGTGAAAAACGGTCATAAGTCATTTTTTCCAGTGCTGTTGTAACTTCAAACAGTCACTAAATTAACTGTTATAAGTCGAGGTCGACCTGTATTAGACTTTTCTTCAATAGTAGCCTATTTGTACAGTTCTAACTTCAGAGCCTAGTTTTCTTATTCCTCAATGTTTGGAAGCAGAAATCAATCCCTAATTAATGCTAACAATCTAGGGTTTAAGACTACCTGGGTGAGACAAATTTGCTTCTTAGTTTTCAGAATGGCTCTTACAATTGCAACTTAACCATGCAATCAAGACTGAAGAAAATAAAAGAGGTAGGCTAACAGACTTGCTGGCAACATACCCAACTCCGTCATTAAAGGAATTTGGAACAGCAATTTGAAAGGTCAGATTGCTGGGGACGTATTCATGATGTCTAAGCCTTGGATAAATGGATACAGTAATAGCTTCCTTTTCAGAAAGAAGGAATTGTTTTAACAGTGTTTCTGCTAAACGTATTCATAGGAAATATTTAACATTCATATCATAACCATTCAACCTTGCACAACGAAAGGAAAGAAGGAATGATTCCAAGTAAATGTGACAACGTTTTAATACATTTCCCCACTATTTTCTTTTAATTACAGGTTTTTCATTCTTTCTCTTTTCTTCCCACCCGCTCTTTACTGTACATTTCTATAAACAATGATGTATCTTTGCCTCTAGCTATTTTGAATCAATCTTGACTCTAGCGACCGCTAGGACAACTCCCTGCAGGTTTCTTGGCTGCATTTTCAGTCATTTGTCATTGCCTGCTTCTTAAGATTGGGAGAAAGTGACTGACCTGAAGTCACCTAGCAGGCTTCAGGCCTAAAGCAGGACTATAATTTAGTATTCCCTGCTCCTAGTCCGGCACATACATGCATGCAGCACACACAGAGGAAGCACTATTTTATTACCTATGTGTCAGAATGTAAAAAGGCTGTTTCTACACCCAATTGCTATGGAAACATATAAGAAAGAAATAAGTTACTATTGTAAATAGATGTAATGCTCCTTATGTTAACTGGATCCATGTATTTTATTTCTTCCAATAGTGCTTTCTCTGTGTGTGCTGCATGCATGTATGTGCTGGACTAGGCATTTGCAGGAAGAAACTAGACATGGAATCTGTGTATTTTATCCCCTGTTGTGTACTGGGTTCTGAAAGGCATTGAAGAGTCAGAGGTTGTAAACAGGAACAGGTTTATTGAAGACATGGCAGTAATAAGCATACGCAGACAGAAGCCCGAACAGAGTCAGCATCTCTGTTACGCAGCAACTAATAGGATCTTGAATTTGTGTCCTGGACATGTTCCTTATAACTCTACTGGAAGCAGTTACCAACACTTCCAAATGTAAGACCTCCTTTATTATTAGGCAGAAGAAATGTCCCATTGATTCATTGATTTCTTAGCTAAACGTTAAGATTTCTAGTCTTCAAACTTAAATTATTTGGATTGGTTTTAAATTGTAAATATAGAACCTGGCCTGGATTTTTATTCCATGCATCAGTCTTTTTTTTTTACACATGTCATACTTCATCTACTGATTGTTTCAGTGATTCAGAGTAAAGTAGGAGTCAATCATATATATAAAATAGTGTGAATCAGTCTAAATGAGCTTTCTTCAAACTGGTGTATCCAAACATTTGCAACCTCAGTCTCAACATACCTAGACAGAATGACTGGAAAAAGCCGCTCTACACTAATTGCAGTTTTCTTAATATGTGTTTTCCTAAAGTACTGATAGAGCTTTTCCTATTAGAAATTGTCTAGATAGTCAAAATGTAACTTTAATAGCATTGTTATAGTAAAATACATTTTAAAGCAATGACACTTGACCTGTGTTGACATGAAACACAGGAAGGTAATTTTTCCTTCCCATCACTGGTTGAGAATTAAACACTGGGTTTCTCAAAACAGTATTGATTTCATTTAAGTGAATAAAAAGGAAATTTCCATTTCAAAAAACCTGCTGACAAAAATCCATCAATAACGGAGGAAGAATAGAAGATAGCAAGAGATAAAATGGAATTACATTTGAGTTTCTGTTGTCTCCTTTGAATTCACTCTTTAGGGATATATAGCAGGAAAAAAGCGAAAATTTTGATTTTAGTTTCAGTGTTGATGTTTTTAACATGATACCAGTTCTATTTATTATTTAAAAAGAGAAATGTGTAAAATATGAAGTTTATAATTAGAATTTAGGGATTCAATTTATAGTTTCAGTTACATTTGACAGTATTGCTTATTACACAGAGAACTTTAGAGAGAAATCAATTGTTGTATGCCTGCCTAGAGTTAGGAATCTGATGGTTTAGATCTCACTTATACCATAACATCAGCATGCTGTTAAAATCTACTTCCTGATATAGGGAGATTTTGAATATGGCATCTAGTATGCTAATGCTGATGATTATGCTATAGCAGTGATAGAGATTCAGAATTTTTGTTTAGAGTTCCTTGGGCCACTCAGGGAAGTGACCCTCTTAAATGATTTGCTTCCAAATATCCTAGCAACTGGATAAAGCCAGCAAAATGTTTGGAATGTTGCATGACAACCTGAACAGTCTTTAAATGTATGAACTTCAGTGTCAAGAATTCTACAACCAACATTGATGTTGCTAGGGTCTGTAATTCCCTTCTGCTAAAGATGTTAGAGAACTGCTTAGAAGACATGCTTGTACTTGATCCTATATTTTAACATCACATTAAGATAAAATGGTCAAAGTGGATTAGAAGATTGATACATGCCCCACTTTTCGTTTTTTCCAATAAAAGAGAAATGAATTTGTATTCAGCCTGATCCTACCCTTGCAATCTACGTGACATCATATTTGATATGTGCTATGTGTTATAATGCCTATGTTCACACAAGACAGTGAAAAACCTTGCTGTTGGAAAAATACTTAAATAAGGAACCAAAGCTTTAGGAGATAAATGCAAAACATATATTTTACTGGTATTCAAAATTACAGTGATCACATAGCTCTTTTCCAAAGGAAAGAACGACCCCATGATCCACAAGTTTATAGATATATATTCTTGGGAAATGTTATTTAGGACTTAATAAAACAGTTTAAATTGTGACACATTTATTGCAGGAATGTAGAATGTGAGGTGATCTTACTATGTATGGGATGACTTAGTGCCTCTACATTCTATTCTAAAGAGATTCCAAGCCTATACGGTACTTTCTACCAATAGTAGCACCTTCTAGCATAAAAGTGTTTTTATTGTTTCCTTCACCCCACAGAAAAAGAGAATAACTTGCTTTTGTCATCTGTCTCTTTCGCTTTGAAGATTGTTAGGCAATTTTAGTTTACCTGAATGTAGGTAGAATATTACTTGCCTTCACAACCTAATAGTTGCACATACAAAGTTTTGACAGACTTAGTTATTGCTGTTTTAAATTTGTGGCTTTGCATGCTTTCTGAACCCAGCCCATTTGGTTATTTTATGGCTGAATGTATAGGGCAGATCCCAAAAATTGCTTAAATGAGAATCAGGTTAAATGTGTTGTATAAATACAGTAGAAAACTGTAATTCCCTGTAACTGATTAACATGAATACTAACAATAATGTAAAACAACTAAACATATACTAAAATTAGGATGATTTTAGAGAAATAAAATAGGCATATTAACATTGAAATGCATGCACAATGCACATTTTCCCATAAAACTTTAAATTAATCAATTTGGCACAGTTTTTTATCAGTCATTTACCAAAAAAATTTATTCGGCTATCCTTGGTCCTATTTACTTATTTGCTTTTCCGTAGTTATGTGTCCTTCTGCTTCATGTGCAGTAACATTGTCTAGACTATGCTCTTGAACAATGCAGCTATTAACAACTTAGATGACAAAGATTTCATTATTTTATGCTACCATATGCTGTAGTAGAGTGAACTAGAATTCAGTGAGAATGTCTAAAAATGAGGATTGAGAAGCAAAGTCGAATAAAGAAAAGTCATGTAGGTCTTCTTACCATTTATGATTGTCATGTGACTTAAATTGCAGTAATATTCACAGAACAGCACAATGCTGGGGAAAAGAAGAAGAAAAAGCAGACACAAATAAATACAATATATAAAGAGAAATACTGGATGCAGACAGACAAGGACATCAGTTACTTAGAATGTTTAACAGTAAGCACCACACAAATGTCAGGGGAAGAAAGCATTCCAGAGAATCAGCCCCATTCCATAATAAGCTGCCCTATGGACATCACAAGAAGTTATTTTGCAGTTCTATGTGGGAATAATCTGGACATATAAAGATATATTAAATATAGAAGGAAGTTTGAAATCTAGACAAGCACTAGAAAATCAGGGAATGGAGTTGACATGGTGGTCATATATACAATTGAAAACTAGATGTGATAAGGATTTAAAAACAGAAGAATTTGAAAATGGACTGACAGAATTTGATGAATTACTGCAGACAAATGATGACCAATAGATAAAGAAAATATATAACTTTTTGTTAGAAAGAAGAATGGAAGATGAGCAGGTTAAAGAGGTTATGATAACATGGGCAAAAAACTTTGGTTACACTATTGACATTGATAGTTGGCAGAATCTATGGGAAAAAAACTTAAGAATGACCAAAGCTACAACATATAAAGAAAATTTATATAAGATGTTTTACAGATGGCATATGACACCATACAAAATGTCTAAGATGAACAAAGAAGTGTCAGATAGATGCTGGAAGTGTAAAGACAATTCAGGCACGTATTATCATATGTGGTAGACATGTAACTATGCGGAAAAATATTGGAAGAAAATACACAAATGGTTATCAGACATGACAAAGATACAGATAAATTTTAAACCAGAATTGTTCTTATTGCGGATATTGCCTGAGCACTGTGTAACAAACAATATACATATTTGATAATACATGTCCTAACAGCAGCCAGAATTGCCTTTGCACAAAATTGGAAAAATGGAAAAAAATATACAAGATCAAGAACTAATTAAGAAGATTCTAGAATGTGCAGAGATGGGGAGATTAACTTTAAAATTGAAGGATAAAGAAAAATCAGTACACTTCAGAACATGGAATAATGTTTATAGATTGTTAGACAAAGAATAGGCTTGGAAATGTATTTATAAGGTTAAATAGATATTTTAGAAAATGTAGAAATATGTTAATAAGGTTAAAGTGATACTATAGAAAATGTAGAAATGCATTAAAAGGTTAAAGTGATATTACAGAAAATGTATAGAAAGGTTTTCAAATTTATACCCAGATGCTCAAAGATGATCAAAATTGAAGCAGAAAGAAGAAGAGAAAAAAGAAGGAGACGGAGAAGAAGAGGAAGAGAGAAGCTTTTTGTATCCATGTGTTATTTTATTGGCTTTATGTATGCAAATATATGAATTTTCTTTTCCCTCCCCCTTTTTTTCTTTTTGAAAAATAATAAAAAGTTTGAAATAAAAAAGTTATCCATTGTAGATTAATAGACCAGTTGGGATATGTTTGGACATGTCCAGATTTCTCTGCTTAGCTCCGTGGCTGTGATTGCTTTCATGTGTGAGTCTTCTTGATGATTTCTTCCAGATCCCGCCAATATCACATGCAGCTTTTTTTAAAAAAGAAAACCTCTGTATTTTTATTGTTTAGACCTCTCTAATAAGCAGAAATAAAATAAACAGAGAGGAGTCCTATGAGAAATGCTATTACTTGAGGCATTCCCCACAATTTCAATAATATAAGATCAGGAAGTTGAAGCCAGGAGAAAAGCTATACAAGCCTTCAATTCCCATTCAGGACTCCAGAGATGCTGTCAAGTTTGATTTTTGATTTTTTTTTCATGCACCAGGCATGGGTACAAACAACTCTTGTAGGCACTCGTACACTTTCAAGTCTACCTTTATTCTCATACGGCTACATCTCTAATTCATTTAAAACTGATTTATGAAGACCCTCGGTTCTGCAAGAAAAAAAACCCAAGATGTTTCACTAGTAATAAATGTTTAGGTCCCAGAACTGAAACGATAGTATAAACATTTCCCTACTGCACTTCACACAATCACTAGTGTGTTGTGGGAGACGTTGGTATAAAGCTTAGAATATTGTTTGGGTTTGTTTATCGATGATCTATGGAATAAACCACGATTGGCTGTATTCAAAAAGTATGTTAAGCTATATAGACCATCATAAAGACTGATTTCACATAATTTACAGCAAAACCAAAAGAAATTACATTGTATTTTAACATATTGCATGAAGCATATTATTGCCTAAGCTCATAAACTGCACTAAGCCATGGCTTGATAAATCATGGTTTATTGAATAAATGACAATG
>JANHFO010002228.1:15839-30076 GCA_032468095.1 Pareas carinatus | reverse complement strand
GGGGATGCCTTATATTTCAGTGAGAGGCAAAACTGTAAGTAGGTTTTATTTTCGGAGGATGTCTTACTTTCGGGGAATCAGGGTATGTGTACATTTGTGTGTATATGTAAATACAGGAATGCCTATATATAGACAGCTGTATAGATATAGCTGTATTTATACAACTATAGCTGTATTTTTTTTTAAAAAAGTATGTTCCTTCACAAATAGATTTTGCTTACTGTCATATAGTCCCCTTCCTATAACTTGTTGCAAAGACAAACTGGCAGCAGCCTTTAAAATGGGGGAGGAAATAATCAGATCCAGAAAACAAGCCCTTTCCTGATCACTATTGAACCCCTAGACTTCTGCCGTCCAAAAAAGACAGCAGTTAGCAGTGCAGCATTCAGTACAATTTGGGAAATCTCCTGCTCAAAAGGTGGATAAAAACCATCTTTCACAAAGTTTTAGAAAGTAAAGACATTTTTTTTTAAATCACTTTGTGGGCTGAGCTGATGGTCCTCGTTTTTGAAGGACGAAGCATACCTTTAACACACACCTGCAAGAGAACGTTTTGCGCCTCCCGAGTTCCTGTGGCGGCGGCCCTTCCTGCCCGGGGTGACTACTTGCTGAAGTGCCGTAAAACCCCGTCTGTCCTCCTTAACTGCTCTACTGTTCTCTTGCGCTGGAGCTCTCGGCCAGGAAGCCGCGGGATTTTTTCCTAAATCCCACTGAGGCCCTCCAGCCAACCTTTTTTTTTTCCTTTGCGAAATCAGACTCTCCATCTCCAAGTCATTCTTGGGGGTGGCGACCAGCTGCTTCTGAGAAACTCATTGGCTGCTGCAGGGGAAGCCCAGGAGGGTCGCCCGCTTTAAACCCGCGGGCGCCGGGGTGGAAGCTCGGTGGGCAGCGATGATTCCAGCCGCTTTTCAACTCTGGAGGGATTATTTCCAGTTGGCCAAACTGGTGGAAGGAATGAGCCAGTGCAGCCCCTCCCAAGAAGAGTCCGGTCCGCAGGAGGCGAACTTCTCGGCGGAGCAGCGGTGGCAGAGCCAACTTCTGCCGCGGCGGCTCGTAGACGAGTCTCCCAGGGCCACGCGTGGGCGGGATGAGGTCGGCTGCTCTTTCTGCAAGCACAACGGGGAGTCGCGCTCCATCTACACTTCGCATCGGCTGAAGGACGAGGCCGGCCACGTGCAATGCCCTATTTTGAGAAAGTACAAATGTCCCCAGTGCGGAGCGTCGGAGGACTTTGCCCACACGAGGAGGTTTTGCCCTTTAACCAAGGAGGGTTACATTTCTGTCTACACAAGCTGCATCAGGAATTCTGCTGGGAAGAGAAAAAAAAAGGCAAGTCGTCGAAAACACGAGCTGTCGCTGTTTTTATCTTCAATATATACCATGTATATTTAAAAAAAGTTATTTTCCCCCATCCCAGATATGAAAGCAACCGAAACGTATCGGCGGCGTCTCTGATTGGTGAGTACCGGCGATTGCTTGTAACTAGAAATCACCTAGAATACGGTCGCAATATAAATGTTTTGTGACATATACTTAATTATTATGAATGTATTTTATGGTTATGATCGCGGTTTTGAGAGCATGTGCACCGGAGACAAATTTCTTGTGTGTCCAGACACAGTTGACCAATAAATTCTAATTCTGAGAAGGACTCTTTGCCCATTTTACCTCTGAGTGGCATTTTTAATCCCATCTCCCCCTTCTCGACGCTGCACAGCAACGGGCTTCACTGCCTGGTGGAAATAACAAACCACGACTTTAGCAGGCTGCTCATTTTGCGGCGTCTCCTTCAATTGCCGATATTTACCCAAAAGATGATCCTGAGTTATGGTTTAACGTAACAGGTGGAACGGCTTACTTAATCAACAAATTGGATCTGACTGAATTTTTTGCAAGAATCTCGATACAGAGACAGCAATAATTAGGAAACGTGAATTCCTGAGTGGTGAAAAGAGTGTTTTTTGGGGAAGCTGGGAGAGTATCCGAGATCTAGTTAGTAAGAAGTTGAAATTTTTTGGATTGTATCCCAACTCTATGTTGAGGCTGCGTTATATCCCTTGGAGGAGCCTGCATGTTAAAAAATACTAAGTATTGAATTATTTGAAGTTGAATGTTTCTTTGGGGCATTTATGTTGCAGGCTTACGTGTTTTTTGTTAGCGGGAGACTTAAGTACTAAGTTATATGATAAGAGGCTAATATCTGGAGTTTTTGTTGAGAGGGAAATTCTTATTTCAATAGGATTAAAAGGGTGATACATGTAATGTGGTATAATTTTTCTAAATGTGATATATAAATAAAGGTGGAAGGAAAAAAGACTGACTTTAGTCAGGCAGAGTTAAAAGATACAGTAGTTTCCACTTGTCAAACAGATTCTGGCAACATCTCTTTAAGGCTATAATAAGGCATACACTTTTTGTGTGCAGCAACTCATTTCATCAGATGCATGGAGTGATTTTTAGCTGATGTGTAGGCATTGGGAGGAGATTAGGGGGAAATGGACTGGTACTTATGCAGACCATTAACTGACAAAGTCATTAATCATTGTAATGGGTTTGTGTTCAGGCCTTCTGAGTGAGCTCTCATCAAGAAGTGTTAAACTTTTCATCAATCCATTGTGATGGAAAAACCCACTTGGTTCCAGAACTATCATTTTGAGATCTATAATGGAATAATCCTGGAAGGTCAAATGTTTTGTTAATACTTTGTCCTTGTTTTTAGTTTTTAGTTGTTTTTAGTTGTTTTAAGTTCTGATGTATATGTTGCTCTCAAGTTTACAAAGTATGAGCCCAAGGTTTGACAAATTAACAGCATGCATACAACAGCAAAATCACATTAATTGTTCAAAAGCATGTGATATGCAAACTTTTACAATAAAAAGTTGTGTAATTGAAATGGCTGTGGGAGGATGCAGGGGGGTTGCTGATGGCTAGTGGGGGCTGACTGCTTTAAATAAATCCGGGTACTTTGTGATAAAGTGGGTTTTCGGTTGCTGTTTGGGCACTCAATCTCAAAAAGGTTTGCCATCACTGACATAGCCCATATTTTTTTTTGGTTGCTAAACTGATGCCATGGAAACTGTTGGTTTAGATTGCAGAGACCTATGTAGATTCACACTCTATACTCAACAGTTCAACTCTGACTGAACCCAGCCACTATCTCCCAGTCTAATTACTTTGCAAAATTATTGTGCAAGATACACTGGGGGGTAAATTACTTTTGTCCAAGTTAGCCACTTTAAAAGGGTAGCATTTTTTATGATCTCTAGATGGCAAAACCAACTTATCTAGTAAAAATTATTGGGAGTTTAAAAGATCTGTTTTTTTGCTTTGTGATTCTTTAGGCAAAGGTCTGCAACCAGTTAAGTGTGTATGATCCTTAGAAAGGGTTGTGAGGCAAGGAACTGATGGGAAAGAGTTTTTGTATATGATTTGAATGCTTGTTTTCTTAATTGGAGTGATTCTGAAAAAAATAAATATGTGTTTATGTAATTAAGTCCTTGCTAGGCAGAGTGGGTTTTCTGTGCTCTGGGGGAAAAAAAGTTAATATTTATGAAAACAATTCTTGGGAGTCTTAAGTTCTAATTTAAGGCTGGTAGTTTATAAACTTAGAGCTTCCTCAGCTTTGCTACACAATTAAACTCTTGGAGAAATTATGGCATTAGATTTATCATTGTTGTTAATGACCGTTGATCTTGTTTTGTGAAGAGAGAAGCTCATGTCATTTTCTCAAAAATACAATACAGGGCCAATTTTTCATACATATTTCTTTAGGTTGTTTCCAAACGTGGTATTCAATCATACAAGTCACTACAGGTAATGTATAACCTGTAAACCTCATTTGCCCAGCCTGAGTTAGTTATTTTTTTTTATTAAAGAGTTTTATAAGTACAGAAAAAAAGGAAACTTTTTTTACCCCCCCTTAAACTCCCCCATTCCCTCCTCCCCAACTCCCACCCTCCTCTCCCCCGACTTCCCAGAGCAAGAAACATAACATTTATCCAATATATGCTAAATTGTACTAATAACTAAAAAAAAATCCTTCACTCCTAAGTAAAACCTTAACTCCCTAGTTGTAAAAATACAAATGTAATAGAATCTCTACTCTAATTATTCATAAACCACATAATAATTCTTAATCTGATACTTGTTTTGAATATAATCAATCCATCTTCTCCAGTCTTGCATGTATCGCTCTTGAGAACAGTTTTTCAAATATGCTGAAATTTTCGCCATCTCTGCTAAGTTCGTTACTTTAAGTGTCCATTCTTCAATAGTAGGCAGTTGTTCCTTCTTCCAGTACTGTGCAATCAAAAGTCTTGCTGCTAATTGAATGTAATTTTGAAGTGCTCCCAAACTGTGTTAACAAGTCATGTGATTTGTTCAAATCCCCAGCTTTTTACTGTTTATTAATTATACACATCTCTTATGTTTAAAATTCTGCAGTGGACTTATAGTTCCAGAAGTGCATGGAAATGAAACTGTACCTGAAGTAGTAACTACATCTGGCTATGCATTGCTACACTTTTTTAGTGATGCTGCTTATAATCTAACAGGATTTAATATTTTTTACTCGTAAGTATTTCTTATCAATTATGTTTCTATTAATTGGCAGAGATGTAAGACATGAAGCTTAAAATATTTGGAATTTAAAATATTTCCAAATTATGAAAATTTGATTTTCACAAGAATATATGTAACACACATAAGCTTGAAAAAATGTTAATAAAGAGGAATTCCATCAAAAGTCCTGTTTAACAGTGATAGTCAGGATTGGGAATGTCTTTGCTAAGTGACCCAACTGTAAAGCATGATACCATGTGACTGCACTGACTTACAACAGCAATTTGTGACAGTTTTTGTTGCTGCTGTTAAGTGAATGCCATGAATATGACATGACAATGTCATTTGCAATCTCTTGCCAGATTCTTCAGGAATCTTACTTTTTGAAAGTTGGCAGTGAAGATTACAAGTTGACTCGACGAGCCTATGATGTTGTAATTGCAAGCCAGTTACCAACCACCCATATGATCATGGAGATGCTGTGATGAGTCCAGTCACAAGGACTGGTCATAAGTCTCCTTGTTCAGCACTGTCATAGCTATGAATGGTCACAGAATGGTCACAGAATGACTGCTACTTGTATTTGTTAGTGTATGGAATTGGTATCTCAGAGAAGATAAATTGAAAAATATTACATGAGTCAATTAGCATTTCAGGAAATATATAGATTCTGAGTGTGTGTATCTGTCTGTCTTTCTATTTCCCTGTTAATGTTCATAGACAAAAGATACGCATATACATAGGCATTTGCTCATTTGGCTGGATTGGCCTTTCTAAAAGAAACAACTTGAAACAAATTGCTTGGACTTGAAGGCTAGGTTTTTATAGAGTGAAGCATGATAGCATTGATCCACAGATAGCTGAAAATAGTGCCCTTTAACCCCAGACGTCAAAAGTTATAAAAGCAAATTTCAAGTGAAAACTTTCTGATTTTTTTATACTTTTTCTCTCATATTCACTTCTCTTGGAATATTTTGCTCTTTTTATAAAACTGAAAAGTGAGATTTTATTCATTTATATTTCATATTTCTTAACAGCCCATCTTTTCAGAAATTACATATATATGGCTTTTATCTTGTGTCTGTGATTGATAAACAGAATGTCCCGTTTCCGTGGCCCGATTGTAACTCCTTCATGGTTGAGGATCTCTGCTTTAGTCTGTAGTAGAATAATTAGTAGGCTAATAAAATATTATGGAAGAAGCATAAAAATACCATACATGAACTCTTACTGATTTCTGGTTTTGTTGCTTGGTAATTTTAAGTAGTCTGAAGGCTGTGTTTGTAATTAAGAAATTACTTATATGAAATAAAAAATAACTTGAACATGTAAATTATGACTATTTTCCTTTGGTGCTGTATCAATTCATTTCTTCTGATATTGTTCATTATAGAATTAATTCATGTCCTAATAACTGCTCAGGGCATGGGAAATGCACAACTAGTGGCTCAATACCAAGCCAGGTATATTGTGAGTGTGATAAGTATTGGAAAGGAGAAGCCTGTGATATCCCTTATTGTAAAGCCAACTGCGGAAGTCCTGATCACGGCTATTGTGATTTGACAGGGGAGAAGCTTTGTGTCTGCAACGATAGTTGGCAAGGTAAGCTAACATTTTTGATAAAAACAATGCCATGTATTTCATGGTATGTGAAACACATGAAGTTTGTCTATTTGTGTCTGTCTGTCTGTCCTTAAGCAAGGATAGAATAAAATATTAACGAATATACTACATATGTTTTTTTTGTTTAATTCATCTTCTCTTAACTGAGGGACCCCACTTCATCTGTTGATCATTATCCTAGAACATTGCAGTCTTCAAAGCCTGATGTACCTATATGAACATTTCCTATCCGTTATATTGAGAATTATACAGAATTATACAGGTAGTCTGATTTACTAGTTCTGGAAGAATTTTCTGACATTGTAATAGAACTGTACAGTTGGAACAAGTTGAAACAGTTGAAACTCCTATTTAGGGTAGAAATCAAAATGAAAGCAATCCTGTCAGGTTGATAGCTCACTACTTTCCTGGGTTATTGCTTCTTTATCTAAGTACTGTTAACAAGTTTTTTTTTAACATGTAGCTTGAATCTGTCTTACTGCAAGTTAAAATTTGATATTCATGTATAGAACAGATGTTGACCTTATTATGCATTATATTTAATTAGATGTTTAAACAATGCTATAATGCCCCTCTCAGTCTTCTCAAATCTTTAATATTCCCTAATTCTTCAAAAATAATTCTTTTTCTTTATTGGATCTGTTAACCTGTTCCAGTTTTTTTTAAAATCCTCCTTAAAATGTTTTCCCTGGAGTAATAATAAAATATTATTTTATATAAATAAAATAAAATATTGAATAATAGGGATCCCTTCCATCAAACCTTGTAGCATCTGTTTAATACTTCAGTCCAGTTTGATTATCAGTTACACATGTATACCTTTTAAGCCAGCAATACTGCCCTTATAATATTGCCATCATAATATCCAGCCAACCTTAGCTAGCTTGTTAATCAGAATGACATGAATGCTTTGTCAGATGCTTTATTGAAATCATCTACTGGTTCCCCATATTAAAAATTATTCTATTAAAAATAAAATTTGTTCAGCAGGGCTTGCTCTTAACTAATTCACACTGAGTTATCTATATTTTTATGATTTGTTCTGGAATATTCATTGGTTTATTGTTTCCTTGATCATTCCTTTGATCTTAGAAACAATATTTCCTTTCCTTCCCGTCCTCTTCTGGTATGAAACAACAGATCAACAGTACATAAAATTTTAACCACTCCATCAATAGACTGTAGAGATGCAATTCATACAATTCTGGAGTTTTAAATTCATTCAGAGTACATAGTTATTTTCTTATCTTGTTTCTGTCATGTTTCAATTCTGTCACTTTATGCTTTTCTTTCCAGTGTAAGGAATACGAAGACCATGTTGAGGGAAAGGACATACTAAAAGTAGAAAAACAATGCATAGCAAGGCTTCTTCAATTCTTTCTAAACTCTACCAATGGTGGCAAAGAAAATGGATGTATTTTCTTGTGTGATGAATTAGTAGCTTCTATTTTTGTGTGCAACTTTTTTCCTAGGGACTACTTAGAGAAGTTGCCTATGCATTGCCTCTGTGTGGCTTTTACTGTCCCGTCATGTTGTGTCTGTATATTTTTGTATATGTGTGTGCATTGGAAAGCATGAAGCTTCATATACTCTGTTGTGTGTTATGTATACAGAGGAAATTTTGAATGAAGCGGTCAGCAACATTCTAACCACTGCCCAACTTTCCTGTAGGAGATTCATTTTCTTTTGATTGATTTTCCTGCCACACTAAAATTGGTCCTGTTCTATTCCATTTCCAGAGAATCATACTGCTGAATGGCAGATTTTTGAGTCTCTTTATTTTGGGATTCTTTACTTTGGGGTTCTTTCTATGTCTTTTAGGCTTCTGGAGTCTGGTGAAACTACAGACCTCTTTGCCAAAATGTATTTAAATGCATACAATAAGATAAACAGATATAGAAAAAAAGTAAACACAATGGGTTCTACATTTCTACAATTATAGAATTAATGGCTTGAATGGATAATAGTACAAAAAAATATAAACTGCATTGATGATAATCAGTTTCATGCTTTGTAAGAAAATGGTAATTTATATAACCAAGTTTTGCTTTTTAAGGATGTAATAATTTTAGATACTGTAGTGACATTTATTGAACTTAAACATTTTTGTAATCTAGAGATCATAAAGTCCTTTCTTGTCAACATTCATTACTGAACGAAAGCTTTGTTTCAATTAGAGACTAGTGAAAATAAATTTGTATTTTTTTTCTTGCTCAGGTTTCTAGCCCCTATGAAATCTATCCATGACCCCAGGTTAAGTACCCCTGCTTTACATAATTTATGTCGCTATTCTTTTGGATTGGAAAGAATAAAAAGAAATTGAGTAGCTTTGCCTTTATTACAAAATCATAAACTTTCAAGAATTCCTAATTGTGAACAGTTGAATGTCTATAATTTCCAGATGTAGGCTAGGGAAATGGCATTCTCTAGAGATGGCATTCTTCTAGAGATCAACAGGGATTGCAATCTAGGTGTCAATCTTATTATCAGTTCATCCAGCAGAAAAATTGATAAATAGCTAATCATATCTGAAATTGTTTATTAAAGCTTATTTCTCTGTATCTAGTAGGGATGTGTGATTGAGCAGTATGGTGACCTAGTGGTGAAAACACTCACCTCCCACTTGGTAGGTTAAGAGTTCAATCTTAGGTAGTGCCAAATGTTTGTCTGATATGGCGTAAAGAATAACAATCTGCTGTATATTCCACATGATGTCAAGAAGAGCCAGTAAACGCTCAGTTCATCCAGTCACAACAACTCTACCTTGAATTAAGGGATTACATGGTTGTAAAAAGGAAATTTAGTAGACATGTGTGATCAAACACACTCTCCCTTAGCATTTTAGTTCTTGTGTCAGAGGTGACATTTTCTTCTTTGAGCTTTACATGTTGGAGAAAATATATACTATGCCACATGAAGCAATGAGATAGACAAATCTGCTTCAGTCATACTATTCTGCTGCTTAGAAAGGAGAAACAATTTACAGATTTCCTTTAATGAGTGATTCACATAAAACTCTCATCAAAATGAAGTGTTCCTCTGGTGCTCTGGTGCTCATATGACTTTCAAGCCAGATAGTAGCTGGGTTCATTAACTCACAAAGCACTAATACAGTTTAATTTGGTTTTGTCTAAACAAACCGGAAAATAGACATTGCTTCAAATGACTGATTTTGATTTATGTTTGTATGAATCCAGTACTGATTGGCTTTATAAGGGAGTTACTATAGGAATGAAGCGCATAATGAGAGAAAATATAACCTATGGACAGGTTCACACACAATGGAGTCTGGATTTTGCCTGAGCATGATCTGTGAACTCAACTTTTGTGATTTGTAAGCTATGGTCAATCCCTTAGCGCACATTATAAAATCATCACATTCTTTCTTGCCCATATTGGCACTTGGGAAAACTACTTATGTGCTCCTTATGCCTTGCTGTTTGGAGGGCATTCTTTACAGCTTGAAAGGGAATTACCAGGATGATAAACATGCGCCAGAATTACTATCTACTGTTTCTTTCTTTTTTGGAGGGGCTGACTTTGTTGAAAAATTCTTTTGGTTTTTGGGGGTGATGGTGGTAATGACTTTTTGTATGTGTATAGGAAAACACTTTCGAGAGTCCTTCATGTACACTATTTGAGTTATTACTCATTAGATTGCTATTTTAGATCTTAGATGTTTGTAACTGACCAACTGATTTATTTTTTGTTTAAATGTTACACTGTATTTTAAATGAACTGCCTCTGATGGAAATTTGATATACTGAAGATGAATACATTTCAAGTTTCAGTTCTTCAAATTGATAAATTGACTTAATGAAATAATAGATCGAGTCAATCAAAAGAAGTATTGGAACCAACTCCCCCCAAATATCCTGAATGGGTACCATATTCATAAGAACACCACAGGATTTATTCTTCTTTACACATACTAGAAATTTTCATTTCTCTTTTATTCAGAAATATGAGATTTAATGCTTTCTTTCCCAGCTCACATTCTCCTCCCTCACCCTGATATGGCTATGTCTTAAAGAAAAAAATGGCATCATTGTTATACTGAGGTAGATTTTGCTGGTATAATTCATAAATTAGTTTAGAGAATTGCCTTGACCACAATTTGAATTGTGGTTTATAGAAAGTTAACTAAACCCATGGCAAGTTGTCTGGAAGTGTAGATTAATTCCTTCTGTCTTCTAGATAATTGTTTTCACACATACTTTGTGTCATTTATTGTTATTTTATTGGCTGTGAGGGTTGAATGAAAAGTAATGCTTCCATCTCCATAACATTAGTTTAAATAGGTATATATTAATAAACATAACAGGAAAATAATCCTTGAAATAAGCTCTTTTGTTAAAACATTTACTTCTCTACATAATCACCACCATTTGCTACATGCTTCTACCAATGATGACAAGCTTCTTAAAGCTGTCACAAAAGAACTCCACACTTTGTCTCTTCAACCAGGTCCTGGCAGTTTTTCCCCCCTCCTCATTTGGGTGAAACAAATGCCCATGAAGATATTCCTTCAATGTTGGGAGAAGGTGGAAGTCAAATGATGCCAAGTCTGATCTGTATGATGGATGGGGTAAGACAATGAGAACCAACTTCACAATTGCCTCTTGGGTGGCTTATGAGGTATGAGGCCTAGAGTTGTCATGTTGCAGCAAAAATTCCTTAATATTATTCCAAAATCTACTTAATTATTGTTTAAAAATGTTAGTGTCATAATGTAGCCCTTAGGCATTTTCAAAGAAATGTGTGTGAATAGCATCATAAATGACCCCCCCAAAATGTAAGCACCAAAGCTGTAGTCTTCCTGCTGAAGATTAAGTTTTGAATTTTTTTTCTGTCGGTGAAACTTTGGTAATATTCCATGTACTGACACTTTGTTTCTGAGTCAGTGATGAAACCATGTTTCATCAGCTATCATTTCTTCACGTGATGCTGTAAATAAATTCCTTACCTTCATTCTTGTAATGTGACAAATGCTTGCAAATGTCAACTCTTGACATTTTTCTTTTTGCTATCAGTATATGAGGAATCCGTCTTGAATAAAATTTCCAATATTTTGGAACATCATTTATGTGACACATGGGTTCCTGTGAAATGCCAAGTTTGACAGTAGCTTTTCTTTGCTCATCAATTGTCCATAAACAGTTCATCAACCTTTCTCGTGTGAAATCCAGTGCTGTTCCAAGTTGTCCACTTTGATCTTTATTACACAAATCTACTCTTCCCAGTTCACCATTTTTGCATTGTTTGGCCAAGTGATACACAGTATTCATATCAAACAAGTTATTATCATAAGTGACCTGCATTTAATGGTGAATTTCAGTGAGAGGGATTTTCTTGGCAGTCAAAAGTTCAATCTTAAATTACACCAATTAGCATATCATGAAAAATGATTATGGGACTTTTTCTCGTAGCAAATTCCTGCCAACTGAAAGAATCAATGTGAAATAACATACCAGAGCTTCCAATTACCAATACTGCAATCTGTTTGTGACTTACAACATTGAAGTCATTACTTTTTATTCAACCCTCATATTTAATCATCCAAAATTTGAAAGAAGGTTTTAATATTAATTAAAATGGTATCAGTAGAATCTTATCGTAAAATTATTTGTACTCTCGTGTAGCTGGCAGTATTGCAACAATTGCTCATGAATTGTTATTTATTTCATTTTGCAGACATTTGTAAAACAATTATTCCACTGGTACTATCTCTCTGTGACAAACTTTCAGATATTATATTTTTTTTCTATTTGCAGATTGAGATGAACTTGTGACAAAAATGGCAACCCTTAACATCTGTTTTTTTAAAAAAAATCCTTTGTGGCATGCTAAGATAAATTGTAGCTTCCACTGAAAAAGAAAGGGAAAATCCATTCCAGAGATGCCTGAGCAGCAAGAAGGAGGGAAAGAGATATTCTAGTGTGCATTGTTTCTGTCAGCTCCATTTGAAAAATGGATGGAAGTAGCATAATACAAGTCCTTTAGTTTCTTACAAGTAAGAAAACAAGTGTAAGGGATGCTTGTGGCATCTCCAGACACATGGAAAAATGAAAAAGATATACTAGAAGGAAGATGGTGTGCAGTTGGAAGATGACAAGCTAGAATTAGAGTCTGAGACCAGATAAGACATTCCAGGGATACAAACTCTAGCAAAAGGTCTGTTGCCATTTAAGCTTGAAGGGAAGAGCTGCAGGATTTTAAGCTTGAAGCTAACACCTAAATATGGCTAGATTCCTAGATTCCCAAGTAGCAGATCTTTATAATTACCAGAGATTCTTTTGCATTAAAATCAGTGCAGATATCAGAACTTCATATATGAGTCTTCCATTGCTAAATTTATGAATAAATACTTTTGATCCCAAGAAAATATTTTTGCATGCTCTGGCACAGTATTTTATAATGGATTTTTTTTCTTTTTTAAGTTTTGGCCATTCTAATGGCATACTTCAAGTGAAGCAAAATAACTTTTTATTATGAAAGAGCTAAGGCTGCCTAGTCAAGCATGTTTGGAAAATGTTTCTTGTTGACAGTATTATTGTCCATCCATTCTATTGTATATGATCACTAGCTGCTGGTACTCGTGCTCTGCTATTGGGATTACCCAGAAAATTGAATGTTGGGTAAGAAAATAAAAGCATGTAAGCGAGTCCTCGGCCAGATTTCCCCCCAATCCCCATTTTGTAATTTTTGGGCCTGTGTCAGCTTTGCTAGGGAGACAGTGTTTAAATCATGTTACATGTTACATATATATATTTAAATCATGTTATATATATTTAAATCATGTTAAATCAGCTGACACAGGAAGAGAACTCCTGGCTTGGTGGCAGTGCATGCTTACTTTTGGTTGTCATTGGGGGTGTTGTTGTTTGGATGTGTGAAGTTGAATTTGTGTTTGATACAGTCAGCATGGTAGTCGATGTATAGGCCGATTTTGTCTTGATCTTGATGTCTTTTGAGTTCTGAACAAAGCTCTCGAGCACAGGCATGCAATATTGATAGGTCAGGCAGTGAGCGAAGTTTCTTATTGTTAATTCTATTTATTGCAAGTGTGTTTATCGTACAGATGAATTCGTGTTTGCTGGCTTCATTCTTACAAACAATTCTGTAGAAACATGAGGCTACTTATCTGTCACTGTTTTTGAACTCAGGGCCAACAAGGGTAACATCTACAATTTCATCGGGAGTTATGGTTGATGTCTGAGAGTTTCTGATGATATTACGAACCTTTGTGATGTCGTCTGAACCATTTGTGTCTTCAAGTCCAAATAAAATGGCATTACGATGTTTCTGTTCATGTTCAATCGTATCTTTGATGAGAATGGAGATGTTGCTTACTGTGTTGTCATCTTTAACGAGATTGGATGCAAGTCTTGTGATTTTTTGTGGTTGTGGTTGTTGAGCTTGGGTAATCATTTGGGCTGAGGCTCCAATTTGCTGGATTATATTTTCAAGGGCCGTTACTTATGCTACTAGTTTAGTTTCAATGGCGTTTACCCTTTCAGATAGAGTGATAAATTTGTCAATTCTTGGTCTGCATGATGTACAGATAAATATATGTAAATATATTAATAGTATACTTACTTGCTTTAAGGACAAAAAACAAGTTGGAAAGCGTCTTCAAGTCAGCATTGACTGGCTCAAGCTCATCCTGGTAGTTTCTTCTGTTTGCTGGCCTGGTATCTTAACCTCCAAACTGGTTCTCTTTTGACATTGGTTTTCATAGAAGGAATACAACCAAATTATTTCTTTGCAGTAATTTTTTTCCTCAAAAGTTTCAGTCAGGTTTAATCTTAAATATATTTAATATATTTTATTTATCTTATACAGAGTCAATTTGATGTAGTAGTTATGGTACAAGAAGACTGGGTTCTAGTCCATTCTAGAACCTTGGACCAATCATGCTGTCTCAACTCAAAGTGGAATTACAAACCACTTCTGAAATGCTGCCAAGAATACTATAGGGACATGTACAAGGAATTATCACTGACTCAAAGGCACACAATAACATTAAGTCATGAATTTCTTACAAGCTGGCA
>JANHFO010002227.1:115624-128933 GCA_032468095.1 Pareas carinatus | reverse complement strand
CATCATCATCATCATCATCATCATCATCATCATCATCATCATCATCATCATCATCATCATCATCATCATCATCATTAATTTGTTTAAAAAGATTTTCCTTTCTCTTTTCCTTCATTGCATAACATTTATACCATCAATTTAAGTTTAATCAATTCTTTCATTACTGTCTAAATTAAACTTTAATCACTTTTCATTTAAATTTAATTATAATTCTTTCTATCTTTTATTATATTTCATTTAATTTTTTCTCTAATTTTATTGTTTATAACAGTTCTGCAATAAAGAAAGCTTCATTTGATGCTATATTCCAATTAAGTAATAACTTATATTGTACTCTTATTTCTATCAGTTCTAGCTTTTACAATATTTAATTTAAATTCTAAAAATTTCAACCTCCTAATTCATACATTATTTATAACATTGGTGCCATCAGTTCCGCTCAGAAAAAGAAAAAGCAAAGCCCTTTATAACAATATAATATACTATTATTAATACTTAAGTTTATTTTTCATAACATTTCATTCTACAAAATTGCAGTTTCACATATTGTTTATACTTTTTATAACAACAATTCAAGTTAATTCTGTCTATTATACATACCTATACATAATATCCGTTTGCCTATAATCATATTTTGTCTAGTATATTACATTTAGTATCTTCTATCCAATGCCTTTTTTTGGTAAAATTCTGTCCATCATATGCCTTGACTGTTCATGCATTCTTTTTTCTTCCTCCATCTTGGGTTCTCCTCCACCTTATTTCCAAAAATTTTTTTTGCTGTTGTTTAAAGTTATTCCCTCTTGCTATAGTTCTTCTTAGAGCTAATCCTCTATAGTTCGGATCTTTAATTTTTAAGTCCTGTCTTTGGGGAAAAAAATCTGGGTTTTTCCTTTCTTCTTTAAAGTCTTTAAGGTCTCCTCTTTGTCATTTCTCTATTCACTTTTGCCACTTAGATTTCGCTGTTCATCCATTTTGTCTATCACATCTTGCATTTTTGAATTTTTTTAAAATTATCTTTTCAAAGTTTGCATTGCTGCTCTCAATCTCTTTATCAATAGTTTCATTAATTGATTGATTCAGCTTTTTCATTGACTCTTCCATTGTCTGTTGCATTATTAGTATAATATCTTGAAAAGATTTTGTTTCTTTTTGTATTATTTTTGGCACAGATTTCCCCATTTTAGCTATAGTATTCTTCACTCCGGCCACTAGATGTCTCTTTTTTTAAAGCAAATCTTTAGCTTTGAAATTTCTTTTAAACTTCTTATTCCATATTTGAGTATGCTAAAAAATATTGTTTAATTTTAAAAACATTTCCAGTCTCTAGCCTTATGCTGTTTCAATCTTTTAAAAGTAGTTTTTTGGAATTCAGTTAAAAGTTTTCCTTCCATTTTAATCTGCCTTTTTTTTTCCTTTTTGGGAAAAAAACTTTATTTCCTCTTAAAATCAGGGTACACTGATCTCTTTTACAGTAGGGTTTTTGAAATTTGCTCACCCAAACTGATATCTGCTGATGTTTGCTTTTCTGTGGTTTAATTCTTAAACCGTGGCACCACTTCTTCTTCATGGTTTGTCTGTGGCTGAATGCTTTACTTCTCCCATAGCATTTAAATATTTAACTTTACCTGTAAGTAATGGGGCTTGTAATGATGATACAAATCAACTATGAAATGCACATCTCCAATGCTGTCCACCTCATCTTGCTTCAGGAAAGTCCTGTCATACTTTGCAGAATGTCCAAGGACCTCTGAACATGTACATATGTTTCCAGGGAAGGATTGCTGGGGGATCAGTATCTCCAATAAGTTTTGTTTCATTCACTTTCTGTTTCCATGCATCACTGTTCCTACTTTTGTTTGGATCATTTGTCTCTATAAAACAAAGGGATTTAAGAATAGAGAGCACATGACTGAAACCATAGCTGCCAAAAAATATAAAATATTCACATGAGAAAAAAAGTATCCATAATTACTCGAGCTGAAAATATTTGATAGTTCATTGTGATTTTGATCCATATTTTGACAGGATGTTCCACTGTGGGTTATACTTATTATAACATGTAAAGTAATTGGTTATAAAAATAGTTATCAGCAGTCTCATATCATTATCCTATTTGAATAGGGAAAAGCTAATATATCAAGTAGAAGGATGCAAGATGTGGAAGAAATAATTATACACTAACATTGCTTTGCTCCAACTGCTATTTGTAGACGTGACTACAAGACTACTAGAACAAATTAGCTCTTATTTTGACAAAGTGTGTACAGATGAAGGACTAATTAGCCCAGGTTGTTGCCAAGGTGCAACTTTAGATAGAATGGATTTGAACTTTCAGTCACTTTGCAGGAATAAATTTTTGACAAATCCAGCTGTTTAACTTTTCGATTAAATACCAAGGACTTGAGCAAAAATTAAGAAGTTAATGCCCTCTGTAGTGCCAGAAAAGAAAATACCTGCTTTTAACCTTATAAAATTTTAAATGCTATCTTTTATATAAAAATGATATTGTAAATACTGACATAAAGTTATTATGGCACTATATTCACTGATGGATCCAAGGGTGAAGTGATACAGTTCTTCCCTCATTCCACAGAAACAAAAGAATTCACCTGTAATAATTGTGAGATGTGGAACTACTGTCTGCTTATGAAACCCTTGGGATCCATTAGAGAAATCAGTGTTTGAGTTTTTCAAGCAAGACATCAGTAACTTTGAACTGGTAATTGCTGAAACAATATAGAATCTGTCCTACTGCAACTTACAAAATACATGTGATCAAAAGATATTTTAAAATGAAGCTCATGTTACAGACTGAGGATGCTCTTCAATGCTCTGACCACTGGCTTTTTTATTTGTACAGTTGTTACAGTGTGTCCTTGGTATTAAGTTGCCTCTTCAATTTACATATCTGTAAAAAAAGAAAACTGCATCAGTGTTAGAGCCTATGCAAAAACAGAAGATGCTAAAACTGAATCTTGGGTAGTGATTCAGAGGTACTTGATTCTATTCAGTGCCTCAAATGGTTTTAAAGACACAAATTCAGTTGAATCTCCTTCAAACTGAATCTTGCCTACAAACTTCACATAGCTGTAATATAAAGAAGAGACATGTTCTACTGCATCCTTAGCCACAGAAGTTCAGAAAGTGACATTAGGCTAGTCACTCTGTGTTAGTGAGTCTACCTCACGGAATGATGGTTGTTGTGTTTCTGGTTCATTGAGACATTGAAGAGAGGGAGTCATAAAACACCAACAGGTTTATTTCATTTCAAAGAGAAGCAGAACAGAAGCAACAATAATTGCTGCACAACCTCTATATATACACGGATAGCCACTAAGTGGTAACCAATAGGAACACAGCAAAATTCCCATGCGAATGGCCCTAGAGACAGGAAGTTTGGAAGCCAAATAGGCCCAACGGTTGGCAATGATTCAGCATTCTCATATACTTTAGGTCAATACATAACAATGGTTGTGGGAATTAACAGGAGGATAGAGCACTATCCTCAGTACTCTGTCTGCAGAACCTGTGTTGAAAGTGATGGCTCAAAGAAAACATTAATACTATCAAGGTAGTTACATTTCCAATTTGGAGTTCTCATGTCTTCTGGAACAGCACAAAATATAATCTCACTAAATAAACTATTCTCTGGGGAATTGGAACTACAATTTCTAGAGACTGATAATGAGGCCTTCTGACTTCAGTTGAAGAAGCCATCCTCTGAAGTTTATGTTTTACAGCTCTGATATATTTTTTATCTCCTTTATGGCTATGGATATGGTTCTGCCACATACTGAGAGACTGTGACCAGGAAAGATGTAAAGATTTTTCAAACTTAAATTACAAAGAATGCTTAGGGTGACATAGCTCTTGCTCTCTCATGCAGCTGAGTCAAAATTATATTGTATTAGTGTGGCATATAGGCTAAGATGTTGGACATAAAAGCAAGGAGAATAAATTCAAATCCATTCTCAACAATGAAAACTCAATGAATAACTTCAAATCAGTCAGTATTTGTTAGATCTGAGGTGCCTTGGGTCCGTTCGTGGAAAGGAGAAGTGGAGAAGCCTCAGTGAATCCAAGCAAACGTTTATTAACAAAGTAACAGAGAGAATAACAGGCCAGCGAGGGCTGGAAAATTACAGGGATTTTTATAACCCGTTTTGGCTGTCGCAGCAGCCAATCACAGGGTACCTTTGCTGGTTTCCTGGATGTCTGAACAGATTGGGAGTGAAACAACTTCCCACATCTGCTGACCGGTGATTGACAAGGCAATGAGGGTCAGACACGCTGGAGCCTCTCCTTTGACCAGGAGGCTCCCATAGATAGCAAAGGACCCTTGCTTTACCAGCCAAACCTTTGGATCCCAAGCAGGGCTATTGCTTAACCAGCAGAGCCCTGGGATCCAGCAAGTCTCTCCTATCTATCCTGGCTAAATTGATGTTTACATAATGATCACTGAAATCCTTCTACATGGCCCTTTGTGTAGTATAGGAGAAAAACCTGGAGTTCTCTATCTGGACTAAACTGTCAAGTCTCCAATTCCTCTAACCTGGCCACCTTTCCATTCAACACTCACATAGAAATTGAGAAAATAAACTATGTTGGGGAAGGAATAGACAATTGCTAATGTAATGCCAAAATGGACTTGTGTTTACTTTATTTTTTTCTTGTCTGTTAAAAATGGGCAAATTAAAAGGTTATTGAAAATGTGATTTACATTTCATACACTTCAAGAATTTAATTAAAATCTTGTATAAAGTAACAAAAAATTATCCCATTCTGTAACCATCATCATTTATATGTGTTCCATATGAACTGCTAAACATTCATAATTGAAAATTCCTTTTTAATCAAAAGTGGTTGATTAATATCTTTGTATTTATAAACAAATCTTATCACAGACATGAAATGGCACATATTGAACAGACAAGGTACTCTTCCCCAGGGATATAAGTTTATATATATATTATTTTAATAGCACAAACACCAGCTGTAATAATTATCTCTAATAATTATTTTCTTTGTCCCTCTGGCTCTTCTTAGTAGAGATAAAAAGTAGCAAACAAAGCAAGTTAGTAACAAAGTCCTCACAGAGTTAAGTTGTAATGATGACTGTCATTCTGAGGAACATTTATAGCTTTTAAAAGAAGTGGAAAAAATGGGGGTGATGCAACCATTTTAGGTTGCAAAACTGATTCCTCTTTTGGTCATGCCAGTCAGGCTCTTAGTTCATTTAGAAAAGTGTAAGATTAGATCTAATGGTATAAACTTCAAAGATGTAGACGCAGATCAGACACGAAGGAATTTGACTTGATGACTTCTTAGATATCATCCAACTCTATGATTCGATAAGAGAATGGTGAAAAGAACTGGTGGAATGAAGGAGCACGATGTAGATAGGATTCCCCCTCCTTCCAAATGCAAAATGCTTTGAACTTGAAAAACCTATTTAGAGTTTGAAATCAACCTCACTGGAAGGAGTCCATTGCTGCTTAGCTATTTAAAAAGTGCTCCTAACTAAAAAACAACTTTGTTTCCAATTCAACGTAAATATTTTCAACTCAGAACTAGATTATTTCAAGCTCAACACACTTCTGAAATGGCCTGGAGCTGTTTCAAATGTGAAACCTTTGAGCGGGAAACATTTTTCACACTACTATTTATAATTTATACAGTTGCTTGCAACTTCTGAAAAGCATTTTGATCTCATCTAACATCCCCGCCCTACAATCTGGAAAATAGGTGAATCCATGCCAAAGAAACAGCACATAAAAACAAAACCTATCTACTTTCTCCCCAGATTCTTGCATCTATTTATTTATATTTATATTAAAAAGTTGATGTTTTTTGGCCATGGCATCACATGAGACCCCTTAAAATTCCAGGTGGTCTCCAAGCTATTTCAAAATGCCATCTCCTGTACACCGTTTACTGCCTTGCTAGATTTAAAGATTTTGTGTTCACAGTCTGTACTAAAATTGGATGACCTCTCTTCTCTCTCGCTTTGCTTGGTTGTTTTCCCATCATTTATAATGGCATAATTTGAAATTATCCTTTTCTTGCTGCTCTATCAATCATCTGGCTCTGTTTTACACTCTGGCTCTGGATTGTGTCTTTTGTTTCATTTTGGGTTTTTTTTTGCACTCTGGTGTTACTGTTTGATCTGGACTTATGAAAATTATCTGATCAGTTGACTTCCTTGTTTCAGCAGTTATTCCATTATCTCCTATTAATTCTTCTGTACATGTAATATTCAAAGTGCTGAATTGGTACTATAAAAATGCCAAGTTTTTCCTCATATTGCTAGTGCATCTTATTAAAGGTTGCCATTAAATTTGACTTGCATAATTTTGTGTATTTCATAATATTGTTATCAAAGCCTCTCTGTCGTATTTTGAGGATGTAATTTTACTGTTTTATTGTTCTATTTTCATAAGAAACTAGACAACCCATGACCCATATATAATATAAGTTGTGTTGTTTCCCTCCCTTTGTGACACTCAGAAGAGCCACAAGTTGCTGCTGCTGCTTGGGTGACCCATGGAATTGCCTACCACTTTGCTAGGGGTAGGGAAACAATGGGAGCTGTGAATCATGAAGGGATGACCCCTCCCTCCAGAAAGGAAGAGGACTCACTTGTTACCAGTGTCACCCAACCAACTCTACCATGCCAGCAGGAATTAGAGTTGCTCCCATTCTTCCTGGCCACCTCCATTAAGAGATTTCAAATTTTGGGCTCACTTACTCATCGATGCTAGCTGCTTGGGCATGGGGGACAGGGAGGCAGAAAGAGAGTGGGGATATGCCTCTCTGACCTTCCCTTATACCATGAAACCTAGAGGCTTCTAGGAAGTGTAGTTGGAAGGCATAGTGCTGAAGCAACCATAGATTTGCCAGATTTCAATTCCATAGAGTCTTAGATTTGAGACATATTCTGTAAATTAGCCCATTTAAGGCATGTTGATTCAAAAATTCTTGCTCTTTGATGCACTGTTTTCCCCAAATAGAAGTAATAAAATATCAACAGACATAATAATTTTGATGTTGTGTATGTACGTAGTTTGAGCGCTATCGTTTAAGACAAATTCCTTGTGTGTCCTGACACACATGGCGAAAATAAATTCTGATTCTGATTCTGATAATAATTTTAGTAGTATGCAGATAACATCAAGATATTATTGTTCACACATTTATGGACTGTTACTCCTGCTTTGAATTCTGTGAATGGAAATTTGAAATCTATTGGTTCTCTGTAAAGTTCTGCATTTAACAGCAAAATGTCTACTGTATTACAGCTGAGCTTTAATTCTTGTACTGCCCTTAAGAACAACTCATTGTTACTCAGAACTAAATAATAACATCTATGGGTGTATGACTAGAAATTAGTTTGTAATTTTGAGCCTCTTGCTGTCACAGGCAACTTTTGTAAACCCTTTCTAGCTTTATAACTAAATCTTATCTTAGATCCTATTACATTTTTCTCCCTAGCTATCTTACTGAACATTTGCATTATGATTTTTATGATTGCCACCTCAGATGCCTTTCACTTGTATTTGTGATATGATAAAATATAATGGCCATAAATTAGACATCAAGATTCATTAACAATATAACAATCTTCTATCTCTTGTAATACAAAAATACATACATAAAATATATCTCAGCTGACCTGAGAACTTCAGCTGACCTGGATATAGTGCTTAAGGGGTAGCACTAGGACCTAGGAGAATTCTAGCCCTTCCTGGCTGACTGGATGACCTTGTACCAGTAATCTTTGTCAACCCAATTCATCTCACAGAGTTGTGGTTGTGGGAAAATATGAAAAGTGAGTGTTATAGGCATTGAATAAATGTGGTATACCAATCTAATAAATACAGTTATGCTCAATTTTTGAATGATGTCCTAAAATGGTACTGTTGTAAGAAATGATCTAGGGAGTGTTAAAATGAATCCAGTCTTTCAGCAAAGTCTCACAAGATTTATAACTATTTTCATGATTTTGAATTAATTAATTTGTTTCTAAATTTACCTATGAATTTAGCATGTCTTTCTTTATAAAGTATTTAGTTTTGAAGTATATTGTCAGGCGCAAGAAATCAAGAGTTAAAAAGTACTGCAAATTTATTCCATGCTACCTATTCACAAGAATCAGATCCATTATTTGTTGATGCGAATTGGCACTAGATAAAGAGTCAATAGACTTCAAAGGGGGCTGAATTTAAGTCTCTTACAGGGGGGAAGAAGGAAGGAAGGAAGGAAGGAAGGAAGGAAGGAAGGAAGGAAGGAAGGAAGGAAGGAAGGAAGGAAGGAAGGAAGGACTGTTAGCATATCATAGTAAAGTTGTAGATCCAATTTTAAATGCTTAAGAAAATTTACACAGACTCAGAGCATTTGGTTTCTGTCAATCATACTAATGTTGTTGGTAAGAGACTATGTGTAATAATCAATATAAGATATAATTTACATTTCACCAGTCATTTTCTAACAATTTATGGAAATATAGTTGAACCTTGCCAAATGTTATAAAAAGATAATAAAGATGCATAAATAGACACAAGTCATTACTTTCCTTTGGCATATATTCGTATTTTCTTTGAAAGAAAAATTCTTCAGAATTAAAAAAATATATAACAAAGGTTAATGAGGTGGAACTTGAAATAAATAAATAAATAAAAACAAATTATTGAAAAAGAAAACGTATGGTATCTACAAAGACACCACAATCAAAGGAAAAATTGAATTAAGGCATTCTAATTCTCCCATTTCTGAAATGCAGTCTATATCAGGGCTGCCAATAAAGCCAAAGCATTCAGAATATGATCATTTCAGTGATAGGAAGAAGTAAACGAATAGACCAGCATCTGTTAGTTTATAATTCATTTCACACACAGCAGCCGTCATAAAGATGACTAAGTTGCCGAACATCCAAAATTTGATCACAGGACCCTGGAGATGCTGTAATTGTCATAAGTGTGAAAAATGGTCATAAGTGTGAAAAATGGTCGTAAGTGTGAAAAATAGTCATGTCACTTTTTTCAGTGCTATTGTAAATTTGGTCACTAAATGAACTGTTGTATGTTGAGGACTCCTGTGTACATAGTCTTACATACGGCCGGCCCTTTGAGGGCAACCATAATGCTGATGCGGCCCTCAACGAAATTGAGTTCGACACCCCTGCTGCAGTTCAATAGGAAACGGGAATGGATAGGAGAGAAAGAAACTTAGCGTTTTGTTACTTTATCCTAGTGACCAAATTTACAATAGCACTGAAAAAAGTGACATGACTATTTTTCACACTTATGACCATTTTTCACACTTAGGACCATTTTTCACACTTATGACAATTACAGCATCTCCAGGGTCCTGTGATCAAATTTTGGATGTTCGGCAACTTACTCATCTTTATGACGGCTGCTGTGTTCCAGGGTCATGTGATCATATTTTGTGACCTTCTGACAAACAACGTCCATGGGGAAACCAGATTTATTTAACAACCAGGTTATTAACCTATCAACTGCTGTGATTCACTTAACAACTGTGGCAAGCAAGGTTGTAAAATAGAGCAAGACTCACTTAGCAAATGTTTCAATTAACAATAGAAACTTTGGGTTCAATTGTGGTTGTAAGTTGAGAACTACCTATACTGTATACGTATTTCTAGCCTTTAGGGCTGCAAATGAACCTTGGAGATGTATGGTTCAAAGCTCATGAAATCTCAGAGGTTGAGTGCAGAGTTTTCACTGAATTAAGAATTTTAACAAGATAACTTGAGTAATTACCTTAATCAAAATCCATCAGCAGGAGACATCGTTAAATAATACGTCCCTCAACCCTTGCTTTTTTTGCTTATAATTGCATTAACACCTCCCACCCCTGCTCCTGCCACCCCCATCCCCGCCACTGCTCCTGCTGCCACTCCTGCCATCACTGTGGTCTCTGCCTCTCATGCTGTTTCTGCCAGCTGTGGCTGCTTCTTCTGCTGGCCACAGCTGCCGCGTCTCCCACCGCTTCTCCTGGAACTGCTCCTGCTGACCGTGGCCGGCTGCTGCTTCTTTCAATGCAGATGCTGATGTCGCTGCTGCTCACGCCGATGTCACTGCCGCTTACAATCAAGTCCCTGCACTTTCTTGTGGTTGGCCCAGCCTGGGCCAGAACCGAGATGGCAAGGGCCGGTCTCTCACCATTTCTAGGGCAGTGTAGTGGGCTGGACGAGCACAGGCCATGGGCTGGATCTGGCCTGTGGGCCTTGTGCTTGACATATACGAACTACAGACTTCCATAAAGATACGATACCTAAGTCGGCATTGATTTTCTTTGTGAAAAAATTGAAAGAATTAAAGTATAACAATACTGCAAGGGAAGACAGTCTATGACAGTTTTGCAGACTATAAAGTAATAAATCACTGCTTTGGCATCTGTTGAAGAGTTTCTTAAAGATCTCGGTTGTGAGGATACTGATCTCTTATCAAAGAATATAACTTCATTCAACTCAGGCTTAACAACACTGCTACATGAAGCAGGGCACTTTATATTGAAGTAAGATAAAATCTAAAAAATAAAAGGACATGTTTTCTGGAAGGAGGTTCCGGGGACTTAGAAAGAAAGGGAAAGAGATGGATGAATTGATTGCAGCAGCCTGACTGCCTAACAGAAGACCAAGGTTGCATGCATTGGAATTGATTAAGTTACTTCCAGGCAGAACATTCAGTTGTGTCTGAATTCCTTGCAAAACATGGAGCTGCCTCTGTTGGTTGAAGAGAAGCAAAATATCAAACCCAGTCCAAATATCTGGTGGATTGTGTGACCAACCATAATAATGGATAGACCACAAATCCTACAAATCTGATTGATGGTTTATTTCTCTGAACCCTTAATACTACCCGCTTTTCTTTCAGCTTGACCTTTCTAAAGTCACTTTCCACTAAACCTAAGGATCTAATGGATGTTTCTCATTTATCTTCCTTCATTTGGCCTAATTCTAAATTAGAGTGAATAGCACTTAATTGTTATTCCAATGCTGCACCAATGCTGTTATTCCAATGCTGCTTGACACATGTACACAGAAACAGGACCAGGTATATTTCTTAATGCTAGTGTGAGAAAATCTATGCATTAAAATATAATTCTCCCTTAACATCAGAGAGAATTCTCAATCTTTTACTTCTACTGTTCTGTTGTTTATTCTTATTTATTTGTTTATTATTTAATTATATTCAGCATAAGTACAAGTATCCAAATAGGAGATAGTTGCAAATTGTAATATTGCTCTTCCTTTTAAACTTGATGGATGAATCTCATACAAATAAATATGCATATTCTGAAGAGAGACCACTAGATTTTAATTCCTCTACTCCCATAAAAATAAACATAAAGTTTTCCCCTATCCAGTTGTGTCCTATTCTAAAAGGCAGTGCTCTCCAGTTGTTGTTGTTGTGGTTGTTGTTGTTGTTGTTGTTGTTATTCTTCTTCTTCTTGTTGTTGTTGTTGTTGTTGTTGTTATGGTTCATCGCACAGTCTGCCAGATTTTAAGACTGGATTTGACATTTTTGTCTACCTATCAGGTCCTTACCCAGCGGCTTCATGTAGATGTTGAATAGGAGGGGAGAGAGGACTGAGCCCTGAGGCACCCCGCAAACGAGGGACTTAGGGGTCAATCTCTGCCCTCCCACCTACACAGACTGGGATCGACCAGAGAGATAGGATGAGAACCACCGTAGGATGGTCCGCCCACTCCCAGCTCTCTTAGTGATCCCAGAAGGATACCATGGTCAATGGTATTGAAGGCCACTGAGAGGTCAAGTAGCACCAAGATGGAGGAGTGAATGAAGACTTAAGGATTACAAGAGTCCATTTATTCTTGTTATTTATTTATATTCTCTTTTCCTCCCAGAATTTTAGGCAGTATACATAGCACTGTCTACTATTATCCTCAAAAAAACCCACCCTACCTGACCATGTGCCTCCCAATTGCACAGGCTGACCTGCCTCAAATTGGTCAACTTGAAATGTCCAACACAGATGCTCTAAGATAGGGATGGGATGGAGTAGATAATAATACTTTACATGCAAAATATCCCTGATTCCATCTCTGTCCACTACTGATTGGGCTAGGAACAATGTTAGGTTTATAATTTGGAGAGCTTCTGCTTTTCAGCAAAGAGGCACCCTAAACTCAGTCTAAGCCATGATGTGGCTGGCTTGTGTTTATAAAAGCAAGTATAGCACATTTTATGGCTCGGTATGTTTTGCAAACCAAGCCCAATAAGTTTTGTAGTTTGGTAAATTGCAGAACAAACCATGGCTTAGTATGATACATGAACCCAGCTTGCATAAGGCAAATTGTTCTTTTATTTGGGACTTCCTTCAATGAAAAAGTCTGCAATGTTGGCCAGATAGGCAGCAAGGATTCCAGGGGAAAGTGACAAGCCTTCCACCCTGAGTCAATGGTTCGATTGCTTGCTGCTTGTGCAGAACACAAAGGACAGTGTCACTGGCCATCAATGTGCTGGCCAGCATGCTTCCTGATCCACACAGGGTGCAGGAAGTTATTATTTGTAGCCCTGACCCCAACGACCCCTTGCACCAAGTTCAGTCCTTGTTTTCATTTTCTGTTTTCATTCAGGATGTTGCCAGGTTTTGACTTGCTGACCTTTTAAATCAACAGATGGCAAAGCTATTGCAGGCTATCATCTCTGGGACACAGAATCCTCTCGCTGCCCGCCCCACTCCAGCTCTGGAAAGGACAACCTTCCTGTTTGGAAAGGACATACGGACTTTGCTAATGAAGGAAGATAACTGCAAGTATCAGGAAGAAGCACTTAGGCAGGGAAATGAGAATGACCCCTGCCAGGGATGGGACTACATTTTGGGTTTTTTAAAAAAATCAACTCTCTACTTTTCATAGCAACACTCAGGATCCTCTGTTGTTGGTTGAGGCAAACTGCAAGTGCCGGAAATTCATGTGGCAGATAAGGCTTTGTAAAGGTCTGGCTTCACTCGAAAGCAGCCCTTTTCCAGCCCTTGATCACACCTCACTGTCGGATTCAGTTCTCATCATCCCTGTCCCTGAAGCAGATGAGATTTTGAGTCCTACTTTAGCGCACGCACAGCCAAGCTTGGGTAGGGATGCCAGCAATTTCAAAAACTTTTGGCCAAGTTTTCTGAAAACCATGTAGCCTTACCCATGTCCTTGCATGGATGGTGGGGAGGATCCAGGACATCAAAATTAGAGATGATGATGATGATGATGATGATGATGATGATGATGATGATGATGATGATGATGATGATGATGATGATGATG
>JANHFO010002226.1:170069-197840 GCA_032468095.1 Pareas carinatus | reverse complement strand
TTTTAATTATATTTTAATTGTTCATGTTGCTGTTTTAAATGCCTGTAAGCCGCCCTGAGTCCTTCGGGAGAAGGGCGAGGTATAAAAAAATTATTTATTTATTATAGCCACCAGTTGCTGGACTGGTTAGGGAGAGATCTTAAAGGGACAGGGCATCAGCAGCCGAAGCGCTGTCCTTTCACATAGTTATTCTATTTTTTTTCATTTCAGATCTTTACATCTGAAAGGTTCATTTATATAGAAAAGGGACCATTCATATGCACACGAAGAAATTTCATGAAGGGTTAAAAAACCATCTTGGCCATTTATACAGAGTATACATATATGTCAATAAATGTACACTTTGTATAATGGCCAAGATGGTTTCCTCCTCCAGCTATGTTAAAGTATAGACTACTTTGGGATTACATTTAAAGATTTACAAGTATAAACTAGCAGCCAGATCTGTTTGACAAGAAATTGGCATAAAGTGCTTCTTGTATGTCAGTCTATTTCGTATATATACCAGATTTTTGTCAACCATAATTAAGAGACTATTTATTTATTTCCCATTTTGAAACATCTGTTTTTTCATGATTCCTATTTTTTAAGAAATTGAAATTGAGATCTTTTGGGGTTGGGGAAGATTGAACCTGGAGCAGAGATCAACTGCAGATTGAAATTTGAATAAACTTAAAACCTGAATGTCTACAAAAATACATACAATGCTATAGTTCCATAATTAATTATTTCTTACTCCCCAGTAAGAAATAATTACATATGATACGTTAATGTACCTAATAAACCTCAAATGGAGCTCTCCTCCCCAATATAGGAATTGTGTAATATTTAAGAGAAGTGTTAGAACACTCTGGTTTGGGGAACTGTTTTATATTAATCTCATAAAATAAGATTCAGAAGTGGGTAAGGTGGCATTTCCTTCAAATATAGATTGCTAATGATCTAACCTGTTGCATACTTATTCCAGGCATTCAGCGTAGCTCTGTGTACTTTATTTTACTTTATTCGTATCTTTTTTACCTACCATTTTTATCATTAAAAATAAGTCCAGTGCTTATTTTTAACTAGTTGATATACTGTGTTCAGGAAGAAGATTAGGGAGAAAGAATAGATGAGGAATGCTAATAAGCACTTCACCTTTTATGGAGAAAAAGTCAGTTTGCTTGGCATTCGCGTATATCATAAAAATGGAAAGGAATTGTAGGTCCAAGTAGTTCAATGTAATAGTATAAGAGCAAAGAACCAAGAGGGCAAAGATTCAAGATGATGGCATTTTTATTTATATCCCACCTTAATTTATTTTTATAAATAACTCATGGCAGCAAATATACCTAATACTCCTTATTTCTATGTTAGCTTATTCCAGTCCTAAGAATAGGATGCAAAATTGTAAACGTGGATTCAATTTATAATAGTGAGATGTCATTTTTGATGGGATACTCTTAACAACACGCTGGCTTACACAACACAAGGGTATCTTAGCTTACTTAGAATAACATGAGGACAACTGGGGTAAAACTGAGCTCTGAAGTAATGGCATACTAGATAAATGTGCTGAAAATTGACTAATACTGTCCTTATGGTCAGGAGAGAATGCTGCATATGGCACAGGCATGACTAGGAGTCATGAACCTCGTCTGCAATTCTTCTGCTTTACCAAAATAGGAATGTAGAAAAAAATTGATCAAAATCATGAGACCTATGGGATCATCTGATGACATCCATTGCATTTAGATGTTTCCTTTCTTTTTGTTATTTCTCTGATCTGCTATACTTTATTCCTTTTCTGCACCCTAGATACCTTGCTCACTCTGAAAAGGAATTATGAGTATTTATGTATTTATCATTTTAAAAGACCTTTATAAAATATAAAATAGGTATTAGAAACAAATATAATATAGGATAAATATGGGCAGCCAGTAGCAAGATGGATGGTCTCAGATAAAGTAGTAATTATAAGGAACGTCCTTGTCTGAATCCTTAAGCAATCCTTAAGAACTGGAAAATGCTAAGTGAACTGGGTGAACGTTCCTCTTGATAAGGGGAGCAGGAGCAGAGGGCACCAAGCAATGGAAAGAGCATTTGAGCGCCACATGCAGAAGGGGAAGGAAATACCATATAAGGAGTGCTCAGATGAAGGAAGGATTGGGATGCCATGGGCAGAAGGGAGCCAGAGGCTGGAATGAGGACGTGGCAATGGAAAAACCCCAGAGTTGAACCTGTACTTTATGGTTCTGGGTCAAGATGTATAAAAGGCTGCTTGAACTCTCCACAGTGTGCTACTCCCTCTGAACACTGCCACATGAGGAAGGTGGTCACCCACTTCTTGCGTAGCTACCCAATAAAGTGTTAAATTTTCCTCCAACCTCGTCCTGAGATTCTTACTGAATCCACGATGCTCCGGTAATACTGAGAAGGTTTCCTAGGTATTGGAAGGAACCTAACAAATGAATGCACCCTGGAACACCTAAAGCATCAAGTTAGGTTAGGGACAATCACCGTGGAGAAAATGAACCTATGTGGCCATAAAGAGTTGATACTGACTTGATGTCCCATAATCAATTAAAAAACAGGTCATGGCAAAAAAAATAGATTTGAAATAAAATCTATAGTAAAGTCAGAAAGTGGTATCTATTAGCAATTTCATACATCACTTCTTAGGAATATGATCTATTCAAGGTGAATTTAAGCCTGAACCTAAGACTGAATTGACATACAATATATAGGACTGTACCCAATGAGAAGAGAGGACTCATTAGAAAAGGCTGTGATGCTGGGAAAGATGGGAGACCAAAGGACAAGGAGACGGCAGAGAATTAGATGGCTGGATGGTGTCACAGATGAAAAAGGCATGAGTCTGGGCAGACTGTGGGAGGCTGTGAGGAACAGAGAGGCCTGGCAGGATGTGGGGTTGCAGAGTCGGACACGACTTAACAACTGAACAACAACAACAAATATAGGACCGCACTACAAATAAACTGAATTTGTCAAAGTGGTAAGTAATACTTATCCCACTGTTTCCTTCTTGGATTTATTTGTATTAAGGTAGTCTGAATCCAATTTAATAAAATCTGACTTCATTTTCTTTGCGAACAATTATGTAATAGGCAAGAAGGATGGCAAAGGATGATGGCAAAAGTGAAGTATGGAGCAAAAACAATCCTATTCCTTCCTGATTTTAGCATGTATGCATTCTGGCCCTCATGGATGAGATAGGCATTGGTGTTCCCCATACTCTCTTGCTCTGCAGCTTCCCTTCCTTTTTGTCAATATGTTGGGCTGCTGACCAGGAATCCAAAGAGATCTTAGTGCCTACCCTACCTATAGGAACTGACAGAAATGCAATGGCAAGTTGTTTGCCCATCCTATGACAGGCATATGCAGAACTATGACAATAGAGCAATCTGCCTGGAGTTATAAATGGAAGACAGCATCTGTAACATGTGGCACAATAAGTACTCCTTTTCTCAAAATACCCTCAGAAACATCAGCTAGTTATTCTTGTAGGAAAGGAGAAGAACTGGTGGCCAATATCATCAAATCACGGCCACATCTTTGCCTCCCAGAATTCAGCGCATTTTTATTTCCAAGCACACCTTCAACACAGATGTACAATTTCCATCTTTTTAATGAAAGGAAAGGAGATCAGAGAGGAAGCAGTTGCATCGACAGGCAGGCTCAGTCACAGATGAGCAGAAACCAAATCACCTCCTTCTGTGAAGTTTATTGGTATTCTACACCCCTCCGTTAAATTAGCATTTTATTATTTTAATAGCTATCCTAGTTAATGTAGCAATGGCAGTAACACCTGAACCTATTTATGAAGCACCTCAGATACAAGATGTTCCAATATGTTTTAGTTACAGAGGAACAAGCTCTTGCCCTTGGGCTTACAAGATTTACAAATCAGGAAAATAAAAAAAAATGAAACAAAACAAACCATCTCTCCCTCCCCCTCAAAATTGAACTACAAAATTTACCTCAAGGAAAGAAGCAAGTTTTTCCTCTTTCGCAAGAAGAGAAAAGCTTTTCAATACCACTTTAAAGTTGTGAATGGAATAGGTGTAATGGCAAGGTGCTGACTTCTGAATACTACTATGACTGGAGTTTTTTTTTAAGGTCAAGGCTATAAGCGAAGCAGCCAAGAGCCATACTGTCCATGAAGGACTGAGGGGGAGAAATCCTGTATAATGTGCAGCTGAGTGGCTGGCTCTTACGACACTGTCAATAATAGTGGGCAAGAGGAAACCACCTATGAGAAGCATGAGAAAATATAACACTTTTTTTGAAAGAAAGAAGAGTTTAATTGGTTAAAAATAAGATAGATAAGGCAGGGGTCATGGGAACTTTGGATACTTTTCCGGAATACTATGTTAATGTACATAAATACAGGGAAATCTCTCAATATTAAACAGGTTAATGTGATGTTGAATTGTATACAACCAACAAACATTCATTTAATGACTGAAATTACAACAACATGCCTGGACGTATGACCAGTCATTGCATTTATGACTGTCACAGCGTCTTCACTGTCACATGATCAAAATTCACCAAAAATTGGCAACCAGCATGTCTTTATAATCGTTGCAGCATCCAGGGTCATGTGATTCCCAGGGGGCTTCCTATAAACAAAGTGAAGGGAGGGCAGATTTGCTTCCAGACTGCAGCAAAAAATTGGGCAAAATTGGAAGGTTTAGAGGCAACAATGATTGAACTGAGGTAACTCAAATGGGCTAAATGCTCAGGAATGCCATTTAGAAAAGTTGTGGCTACTTCAGTGCCACTGTATCTCTCAACTACACATTCCAGAAACTCACAGACCTCATGGTGCAAGGGAAGATTGGAGGGTCACAATCCCTCCCTCCTTCCTGCTTGTCTCTGGACCCCGTTCACAATTGGCTGACGGTAAGGCCCAATAGATGAAGGGCAATTGGCTGCTTTGGAACTGAGACAGAAATCTGAAATTCTGGGCACGCTGGTGGTTGATGGATGAATCTCCTTCCTCCTGGGGGCCCTTGGAGACATGCTGGGATGGGAGCAGGAGTGAACTTTTCCTTGTGGCCCCTGGCACCCTTTATTCCCCCTCCGCTCAGCAAAGTGGCAGGCAGTTCTGCAGCTCAGCCAAGAAGGATGAATGATTTCCAAGCTCCCTGCCAGCTTCTCGCAAGTAATGTCAATAGGAAAGCTGGCAAGAAGTCAGAAGTTGCTTCTGCTTCCACTGGTTTTTTTTTTTTAAAAAAAACCCATCAGTGGTTATTCTATTTCTCTGTTCCTCAATAAATATTTCTGCAAGGATGACCCAACAGGTCATGGGTTTTCTGGTTCCTCTTTCAAATATGGGATGCTGGGAGCCTGGTGAGCAATGTGAACAAATGATATGGAGACACACTAATTGTTTTGGCCACCACATTTGCCAATCCTTCCTGTTCTCCTTTCCCTTATGCAGTCACAAAAGCATTAAGCCAAGGACAGGCCTGTTTTTAGGCAGAGCCTTGCTGGGAAAGGGAGTAGGGTGGGCTGCATTACTCAAAGCAGGAAAGAAGAGGATAAGGAAGGGAGCTGATTGATTTAATTTAGACATTTAATTATAAATCATCACTACTATCAATGGGGCTATTCCCCTTATATTTAGCAATTCCGTCCTTTGATCATAATGAAAAGGGCCATTATTTGACAAGTTTTACTATGCCTTAGAATTACTATATGCGGGCTGTAAACATCTGGACAACCACTGGAGGATTTCTAAAAGACTTTGTTCCCGTTTCAGCTGTTATGGCTCAAATACAGTAGTTCGGAGCTTAGAACTTTGTGCAAACCAGACTAGAATAACATTGGATATTGGATTCAGAAGATGATGCTTGCAGCCTTATGAAGCCTTTCTTATCTACTGAGGATTTTTTTTAAGCTAATAGATTTATTGCTTTTATGTTAAGATTGCATTATGTTGACGATTCCCAGCCATACTGTAGTCTTCTGCCCTCTTGCCACTTGGAGCACTTTCAGTAGTCAAGCAACAAAATCTGCTGATTGATCATTTGTTCTTAAATACACGACCTGGTTCTTTTCTAGTATTGAATTCAATCTGCAATCATTTTTGATGAGAAGCAGAAAGCAGCACAAGAAAAATAAACAGTCCTTATTCATCCATCAATCTGATCGCAACAGCCCAACTGCTCATACTCTGCAGCCAATACCTGGGTGCAGGGGAATCTGTAGGCTAAAAAGATCTCATTCCTGCTACATGATTGCCAGACTTTCTTCTCTGTAAGGGAACAGGAGCAGGGAGCAGCCATCAAAACAGAGCTGAGGTCTAAAATAATTGGTGCTGGCAGAAATGTCAGTCCACTGCCAGCCTGATAGAAAGTTGCATCGGAGGCTGAATGCTTGACAATTCAGTCTGCAGAGAAATTTTTCTGTTCCCTCTAATTAAACTGGATAATGTAACTCGTGAGTGGTTTCTGGATCGCCGTTTTTCTCACTTGAAAGGAAATCGATGTAAAAAGAAGTTGATTTTTTTCCCGCGTGCGGGAAGCAAAAACACATTCTTAGCAATGAGGAAACAGATTGTGAAGATTGTTCAAGAAGGATGGAAGGGAACACTGAAGCCAGGAGCGTTAATCTGGCCTAGTGACCAGTCACACTATTGCTTGCTGGATTATTCATTGGCGATAGTAGTAAGAAGCTACAGTTGTTGCACAATTACTCAGAAATAACCCCCCAAACACAGAAGAACTTGCTTCCAAGTAAAAACAGTGAAAAAATGCAGTGAGATTCCAAACCACCCCCTTGAGACAGGACAGGAGACTTAATGTGAGAAATAAATACCTCCCCTTTTCTTGTAACTAATGCTAATTAGGATTCCATTACCTTTCTGAAGAATTTTTTTTCACCCAGAAAACAAACTATGTAATAATTTTCCATGAAGGAAGTAAAATAATAAAAAAAATGGATGAGTTCATAGAGGCCAGATCTCTTGATGTCTATTAAGGAAGCCCTATGATTAGAGACAACATGCTCTGCCACCGACTGCTTAGAATCAACAACCAAAAGGGAACAACTAGTGTTATCCTAATCCACTGTATTATGAAAAATGTAACAGAATATAAATCAAATTCACAGTGAATTTGTTTACAGCTTCCATGAAAAAGCTAAAATGTGTTCCTCGGTTTGAGGGCTTGTTATCTCAATCAAAGCACTCTGCAAAATGACTGAATATCACAGTAAACGTTGAAACATACATCTCATTTATGACAAACCATTCTTTGAGGGGTCCTTGGTGCCCTCTGACTTGGTTGTTTTCTTGCAGATGTTTCATTCATCAACTGTGCTAGTAGGGAATGTGATTTATCTTCTAGTGGCTTGCCCTGCAGTGCTGGTGGGAATGATCTTGGAGGTACTTGGTTGTGCTGTTTACTGTTAGCTTCTTTAGCAGTTCCTTGATTTGGATACTGTTGACTTCTTGATTGTTGGTCTGATGTTAATCTTGGTGCTAATCTATGTTCCTCTGGGTTTTGATTGCTGGCAGGGGAAGTGTTTTGGTCTTTTTGTTCCCTTTTTGGTTTGTGAATTGTCTCTTTTGCATAGCATGTAGATATTGTTTATGTCTATGTGTCTACTGATTGCCAATTTGTCAGAGTGCCCAGCTTCCAGGAATTCTTTAGAATTTTTGGGCTTGGTCACAATTTCCCAGTTGAAGCTATGGGTAAGTCTGTCTATACGTTGAGAAATTACAGAATTTTCATCATGTCTTCTGACTGCTAGTTGGATGTGTTCTGCTAATCTTCTGCCTATTTGTCCTACATAGTGGCTGTTGCAGTCTTTACATTGTATGTTGTAGATGACTCTTATTTCTTTTTCTGGGACTGCTGGGTCTTTTGGTTTAATTAGGAAGTTTTGGAGGGCTTTTGTTGGTTTGTGTGCTACACAGATTCCATGTGATTGTAATAGTCTGTTGGTGGTTTCTGAGATGTTCTTGAGGTATGGCAGTATTATCCTTTTTACACCTTGCACTGGTTGTGCTATATTGGATTGAGAGGTCGGGCATTTTGTGATGAAGCTGTGTGGCTATCCAAATTGATATCAAATCAGAAAAAACAATAGTCATCTACAAAATAAAAAAGCATTTCCAGAATGCAAGAATTTTCCCAACCTTCCTGTGGGATAAAGCGGAATCCATGATTGAAAGCGAAACTTGTACTCACATACCTATGTGAGCAGAATCTCAGTCAGTCATCCCTGAGAGATGGCAAAATGAAGGAATTTATTACATTTATATATCGCCCATCTCTTATTGAAGTGACTCTGGGCAGCATGCAAGAAGGGTATATCAAATTTATTTGTATGTCTACACAAATAGAGCATTTCTGTCTTGTCAGAACAAGGTTTTATCTTCTTCAGAATCCACCACAAATCCTCAATCTGATGTATATCAGCAGTGGAAAGAAGAGTCACATGGTACCGCATCAGATACTTGCTATTGGGTGGTAGAATAGTAGCCTAACAGCCCCTCACAGATAAACCTATTGTATTTTCCCAGCAAGACTGAAAGGCATGCAAAATGGCATTGGCTGATTGACATCCAGCCAAAAGAGTCCAAAGGGTAAGTGGTAACAGGATGCAAGAGATACAGATTTTGTAGGTCTAAATTTCCACTCCTTCCCAATTCAACTTGGTGCATTCCACTTCTGATATGTTATTGAAAGGACATGGTTGAATTTAAGGTTGCCTTTCCTTTTTACTTTTGCCCCTCTCCAACCACGACAGGGTAATCTACATAATATGCAAATTAAGAGCTAATTACACAATTTGGGTATACAAAATTAGCCTGCCTAATTTGCATAATTCTCAGCCAGTTTCTATCCCTGTTTTTACCACAAGCAGAACACAGCAGGGTGGGGAGCCGGAGGGGGCCTGAACTGTTTCTATAGTTGCAAAGGGAAAAGAGCTTCTCATACCAAATTCTCTTTTATGTCAGTACTGTAGCTGCATTTTTATTTTGGGGGGGATGGGGGGAGAATTTTAGTTCATCTCTGTTCTTCTGTTTCCATCTCTACTCTGGCCTTAATTCATTATGTATGGAATTTTAGCAACACAATGCCTGAGGTTCAAGCTTGGTTATTCACCTCAGTTTCCAGCAAGTCATTTAAATACTTAATATATGTATTTTCTCTCAATTTTTCTCAAATTCTCACAATTAAGTTCATGCAGGGATGGACTTCCTCCCCCCAAATGATATCAAACTGCAATCTCATAAGGTGTAGCTACATGGTTAGATGTTACAGAAGATGAGAAACGCTCAACATTTGGAGAGTCAGGTGTTGCCTATACCAGATCTAAAATAAGATGGTGTTTGGATTCTTCGGATGTGTCCAGGTAAATACTGCATATTAAAACTCCAGTCAAATGCCTAAGAGCAAACCACCATACTCACATTTAGCAGAGGAAAGAAATCAGTCATTTAAGGAGTTAGTCTATTTTCTAGATTATAAAATGTACAGTGTCAAGGAAATGGCTCAGATGACCGACTGCTGTTCCCCACACAAGACTATCTGGATACCTCTATTATCTGTAACTGAGTCTAGCAATGAGCATTCTTCCAAGCAGGAAAATTCAAGTACAGGCAGAATGCCTTTGTTTCTTTTAATTACAGATCTTTATAATTTTTTCCCCTGAGGTAAAGGTGAAAAGGTAAAGGAAGGTAAACATAAAAAGGTAAAGTAGTCCCGGCAGATTTTACCCCGCTACTCATTGTCATCTATAGGGGGTGGTGTTCATCTGTTTCAAGGCCACTGAGCTAGTGCTGTCCAAAGACATTTCCATAGTCACATGGCCAGCATAACATCATGGGACTCTGTTAGCTTCCAAGGAAGTGGTAACTATTTATCTACTCGCATTTGCATGCTTCGAACTACTAGGTTGGCAGGAGCTGGGGTAAGGATGAGAGCTCAGACCATCGCATGGCATCCAGCAGATAAGCCCAGCATCTTAACTGCTGAGCCACTGTGCTGCCCTTTCTCCTGAGGCCCATGCTACAATACCAATATGTTGAAAAAGATTGTTTTAGATTGGCTGGCTGGCATTATACATGACACAGCTGTATTCTTTTTTTATAGGCAAAGGGATGTCATCACCCTAGACTTCAAACCTCAAGGGGAATAACCGATTTCCTGCCACAATCAACATTTTGGAGGTCAAGATCACCTGCTTTGTCGGGCACACTTTTTTGCCTACCCCAAAGAAAAGATTTTATCTTTGTTAAAATGCTTGTCCAGCTTTGTCAGAAGTTTCCATAATATCCCTATACAAGACTTTGCCCTCTCTACTAACAGAAGACAAGTCTCTTGGGTGCTTCTGCAGTGTCCTTTCTAAGCAAAATGGTGAGTTGTACAAATATAGTGTTCTTTTTATATCCCATTCTCATAACTGTTCAGAGAAGAACAATGTCCTCTTCCTCTTGGCTTGACAAGTCACAGGATTTCAACAGCAAAATCAATCAATCAAATACTGCAACAGCTGCTGAGATGACTGTTTAATTAGAGGGTTGGTCCCGATTGTTGTTTCAGTTGAATTTGCTGATTTACTCATGATAAGATTTATCTGCAATGTTAATATCTTAAAACTGCCTTAAAATCAAAGTCTAACTCTAAGCAATTAAGCAGGCATGTTCATGTTGTTTTTTCGGTATTTTACAGCCATCTTCCAATATTTTTTTTTCTTAATCTTCTCAATTATACCTATAGTATTGAGATTTTTTGATGATCTTTGATCTAAGGGCTGACTAGGCTTATTTCAGTTTAGCTTTCTGAAAGTACTTGTGGTCAGACAGAATTAACTTCTTAATTGATTGAAACTACCTTTTAAAATGAGCAAATCAATTAAAAAGTTGCACTGAATTTGAAGGATTCAGTATTCTGACTAAATTCAGCTGTTTAATATCTTCAGAATCCAGCTCTAGGTTGTCCTTGACTCATAACCACACAACTGGGACCAGAATTTACACTGCTAAGCCCAGGCAGTTGTTAAGTGGGTCACTCTTGATTTTATGACCTATTTTGCTATGGTTGTTAAGTGAATCGCATGACAGTTAAGTGAATCCAGTTGCTCCCATTGACTTTGCTTGTTAGAAGCTGGCAAGGAAGGTTGCAAATGACAATCACATGATCCTGGGACACTACCATCATCATAAGAACGTACTGGTAGCCACATGCCTGAATTTTGATCACGTGATTATGGGGATGCTGTGATTGTCATAAATCTGAGGAATGGTCATAAATCACTTTTCCCAGTGCCATCGTAACTTTGAATGGTCACTACTAAGCAAATGGTTGTAAATGTAAACCTGTAATTCCCAGATATTGGTCATAATATCCAAGAGGATAAATTACTTGTTCCAAGAGGCTTTTTCTCTACATTTTTTTGCGCACAGCCTGTGAACCATTTTACAGGAAAGTTTAAGAGTTTTATTTTCCCCTTAGAGTAAATTGTCAATTATCCCTCCTAATTTTGTGATACATCCCTTTCAGCATGAAAGGTATCAAAGGAATTCATAAATTAAAGGGAGAGATAAATGGCCATAGGCACTAGTTATGCCAACTTCCCTTCTCTGCAAAATTTCAGTTTATGGGAGATGTGCACTCTTCGTCTGGCTGTTCCTCACACTCACTCATTTTTAGCTATAGAGCCACTTGCCTGAGATAGGCAACTAGAAATGAATGGATGAATGGTTCTATGATAGCTGTAATCCTCCTGTTGGGGTCATTTCATAGGTCAATATTCTGTTCTCTGCTAACATCATATTTGGGCAGAAATCTATTGACCACTGAAAACTGATGACAGGAGTAGACAGAAGCCCTGGTAGAAACTCACAGATTTGGTTTCCTGCACCTTCACTTTAAAACAAGTTTGGACAAACAAAATGAAAAAGACCTCGGAAACGGCTTAACATGTTGTATGAACCCAGACATTATGATTGTAAGTCATGATTTATGGATTGATGTGACCTGTGAATCCAATTAACTATGGCTAATTTAATAAAAGCCAGGACGGTGCAGTGGTTAAAAGAAGCCCTGCAGACAATATTCTGCTGACTGCCATCTGCCATTAGCCATCAAAAGTTCAGCACTTCGATCCTCATTGGCTCAAGGTTGACTCAGCCTTCCATCCTTCCGAGGTCGGTCAAATGAGGACCGTTGTGGGCAATAGGCTGATTGTGTAAACCGCTTAGAGAGTGCTGTAAATTCAATTTCAATTTCAATTTTGTTAAATTTGTATACTGCCCTTCTCCCGAGAGACTCAGGGCGGCAAACAGCCTTTAAAAACACAATACAATAATAACACAATATCAGCAATACAGCCAGATTAAAAATATTATATTGGTTGGTCAAATTTAAAATAATTAAAAATTAAAAATTCTCAGTAGCCCCCAAAACTAATAACCAAATTAAAACCAAGAGGAATTAGGACAGCTCAGCCTGAACGAATAGATAAGTTTTGAGGGCATGGCGAAAGATGCGGAGGTCCGTGATCGTATGTAACTCTGGGGGGAGTTTGTTCCAAAAGATTGGGGCTGTCGCAGAGAAGGCTCTACTCCTGGGGGTCGCCAGCCGACATTGTTTGGCTGACGGCACCCTTATGAGGACCTCTCTGTGGAAGCGTACTGGTCGATGGGAGGTAATTGATGGTAACAATAGATATCTGGGTTCTAAGCCATGGAGCGCTCTGAAGATGGTAATCAACACCTTGAAACGCACCCGGAAAACCACCGGAAGCCAGTGCAGCTTGCGCAGGGGAGGAGTAACATGGGAGCGACCCCCTTAAGTCTAAATAAATAAAGAAAGAAAGAACTACAGTTAAGCAAACTATGACTTAGAACAAGAATGCTTCTCTCTAGGCATTTGCATTTCACCTCTAATATTTCTAGAAGGCTGTTCTGACTATTTCAAGCACCATGGGATGGAAGCAATGAAGAGAAGCAATGTGGTGGAAATGAAGGGGGAATATGCACATCCCTAAAATATGCTTTCAAAAAGGATTTTCTTCTATTACAATCCATTTGTGGATCTATCTTTTCCAAATGCATACTTTCTACTTGAATTTTTGAAAGGAGAAAATGACATTCGTTAGCAGCCTACAGGGTGGCCAATCTGTCATTCAGCAGACTCCATTTTAGGAAGTTACAGTATATCAGTTCACTTAAATTGCAATCTATGGATTTTGTTTTACACCCTTACTTGATGTTTGCTGTTCTTCTTTTTCTTCTGACCCCACTTTTTTCATTTGTCATTCATTTTTTGTAACAAGAGTGTCAAAAGTTAATACCAGCATTCCAGAGTTGCTAAGTTTCTATTACAAAAGCACAGGGTAACTCAGATTTTATGATCAAAATGCATCAACTCTTACTGGTCTCCTCAATCTGCCTGAAGACCCACTGAAGATTATGTGTAGAGTGGCATGTTCCTACATTTCACATTCAGAGCTAGAGCTGTCTTGGTAGTTACAATTATTTTTCAACTACTTGAAGGCATTAGATTGATGCTTGGTTCTTTTTTCCAACATGTTGCTATTGATGAGCAGGTTTATTGCTCTTTTGTGGCCCTTTTAAACACATGGTTGCTGTGTTTGTTTTGTTATTGGTTTTGCTAGGTGGGTTAAATTGTAAATTAATTTTGTTGTAATGAATTTTGCGGCTATCAAGTTTTCCTCCTGCTCTCTGCTTAGCACTATATAACTTGTTGCTGTTCTTTCATCCACACATAGCCAGATTCACCATCTGAAGCCATTTACAGCATCAAAGACAAGAGTTACAAGCAACCTCCTCTAACTGTAGCCAAATTCAGGGCTCTAATCCCCAATCTCTGATGATACTTGGTTAGGACCTCTGTCCTGAAGTAGTGGATCCAAGCTGACAAATAAGGTTTATATTCCAGCATTCACAAACTTGAATTACACTTCATTCAATCTGTCGGTGTTTACAACAGCTGCAGTCTTTGAAAGCATTGCTTTTCTGCCAGTTTGATTTACAAATTCTCATAAAACCCAGCTTCCATAGGTTGAGAATATATAGATAAACAACGATGGGGGAAAAAAAACCCTCACTCTTTAACGATGATGAGAATTGCCTAACATGGAAAATTAGATTGGAAAGCAGTTCCAAGAATAGATGTTCCTTTGATTTCACTGACTGACTGCTGCTGTTGTTGGTCTGTAGTTTCCTTGAAATGGAAAAAATATCATCCGACTGCCTCCTCTTTACTCACTTTCCAGAATTCAATCAAAAAGCTCTAAGCTGAATTGAACTTTAGTTCCCTTCAGCTTCAAATAACCTTCTGGGTGTTAGTGGAAGTGGATTTACCTGGCAAAGTAATTTCAAGGATGGGAGTAATTTTAGTCTCAGGCATGGTGCAGGCCCGTAATTTCCATGGCCCTGAAGAAACAGCACAGAGAACCTTGGCAGCTTGCCACTCCCCTTAATTACAAAGTTTTAAGCAAGTTGTATTACTTTTTAAATTATGGTTATAAATGTCATTTTAGGAAAGCATTATGAGCTTCCCTGGAGTCAGGATGTTGAATAAATACATTAAAAAATAAAGAAGGCTCTTTTTAAAAGGTTGAAAATAGGATTACCTGAACTGAACTGCACAGAAATCACCAGTGCTGGATCTAGAGGTCTTAGAAGCTCTGCAAAGGACAATTTAGCTATAAAAAGGAAGGGTGAACCAGAAACATGAGGGGAAGGCAAACCTTTGTTCTTCCTATGCATATCTCAAACTTGACAAAGCTTGAAGTGGAAATTGTCCCCAGTGGTTCCTACCCAACAATTCCAGTGTAGGGATAAAACTGTCCTGTAATTCAGAAAATCAGACTGGACCAAGGTTGCTAATAAGACCAAAAAATTGCATGCATTATTAATTGCGCCTGAAGATTTTTAAATGGGAGAAACTTTTAAATTAAGTGAGAATATCCTGCAGGGATATTGTGTTGCTCTAGTTTTTGTGTTTCTCTAGTTTTCTTTTCCTTTGGAGGAGGAGAATAAGTTAAATTCAGGGTTGACTTTCCCAGTACTAAAATCTTATCTCCATGTAGATTAATGTCCACTTCAGTGTATCTGCCATGATCATCAGTCAATATAAGTAAGTTTTGGATACAATTGAAGATTATACAGAACAATTCCATTTCTTTTCTTTTTTTTTCACTTCAGCTGAAATAAATTCTTCACACCAATTTTTGTGATTCAGCTATTTCATACCTTTTCCCTTAATATGTGTTTCTTATAAGCAAAATAGATTCTTGTTTTAACTTTGTCAAATAATGAAATATTTTTTTTATCTTTTGAGGAACACATGCTCCAGTTATATTCCACATTAAGCATTTATAATCCAGAGTTACGTCAAACTTTTGGAAAAGGCTATACTTGTAGTACCTAATTTGTATCATCTTCAATATGTTCTATTTGATGGGGTAATTATTTAGTCACAGCTGTGATTATCACTTCTATTTGCATTTATTCCAATTCTTTGATTTTTTTTCTTAGAAATGTTTGCTTTGTGCACAGAGTTTAGTCAGAATCTCTGATGTTTAAAAGTAAAAATCACTTGTTCCAATTTATCTGAATTGAATCACCTTCTACTTAAATTTGCAGAAAAAACCTCTTTCCTTTTACTTAATATTCTAATTGAAATTTCCTCAAGCTCAATTTATCTTGTATCCTGAGTTCTCAATCTACTATTAAAATACTACTGCAAAACATGACCTCTTGTCTCCCTGACAGTGTACAAGGACATCCCTTGGAACGTTTCTTAATTTTGCAATTGGATATTGATCCTGAAAACTTTTTCAATTTGTTTCTCAATGTCATCCTCACCCCAACCCAAGAGGTTAGACAGATTGTTAATCATCTTTTTTCTTATATATTCTCCCTTAAAATTGCTCTAAATCTTAAAAATCTTTTTTTCTCAGTTCCAATAGCTCCAGATCTTTCTCCAGCTCTCTATTTATAACTTGTTTTACGTCTCAAAATGTCTACTTTATCATTACTTTGTTTTACATCTTCAGCCAATTATCCTACATCTTCTTCAATCTTCTTAATTTCTTTTTTTGGTATTCTGTTTTATAAATCCAGGGAACATTTCCTTTTTAAAAGCATTCAGTCTATTGGCAACTGTTGAGATTATCTTCTTGCCAAATTCCTCAAATATTTTCTGCAATAGATTTGGTGTGATGCTTTTATCTGAACGTTGTTCTAGTGAAACTGCCCTTCTATTTTTGCTGCTTTTCTTGTGATTGCCATTGCAATGAAGTAAAAGAATGTCAATTACTTGAGTGAAAGTAAAAGGTATGCTGCTCCCCTCCCATTGCTCTTCTCTTTCTTTAACTCTTAGTTTCAATTAGTTTTCCATAGTTATAGTCACACAGTCTGGCTCATATTACTGTTCTGTTTTTATTTTGTAAAATCCACCAATTATCTACTTTCTTTAAGCAATAATAAATTAAAATAATAAGCAATCAGCATTCCCGTGAAGGTTTCAGCTGTTTTCTTGATAATTTTTACTATGTTTAAAAGCACTTTCATCAGAAAAAAAAGTTCTGTTTTCTAAATTAACATCCCTTTATCCATTTAAAACTTTCTTAAATCACAATTTTGCTAAAGTTTTGGCTTTCAAGTCAAAATCATTTAAGATTTTTTTAAAAAATGCCTTTATTATCACACAGGGTGATCAAGTGCCCTTGTTCTTTCCTGCCTTTTAGAAGGTCCCTCTTAAGTTGTAAATTAAATGTTTTAAAATTGTGTTTAAGAAAGTGAAGCTTTTGTGCTTCTATGTCCATAAATGATACAAAACGGTTTTGAGGACTATGTTGATTGTTCAACTCTCAAGCTGCCCAACTCAAAGTCAATTATAAGAGACTCAATTTCTGTGGTCTCCTCAAGAAAAGCAGCTATCCATGGTGCAAGTAGGCAATCCGTCAATCTCTCTCCTTCTACAGAGAGAATTTAGTTAACCTGAACCTGCTGCCTGGTCACTGATTTCACCCTTGTGCTATCCCTGCTAATGGAGATGCTGACAGCGATATCTAATTCACCATACATTCTTACTTGGAAGCACAGATCATGATCATGTTACTGTGGGGGTGCTGGCACAGCTGGAACTTTGAGGACTGGTTGTAAGTAACACTTGTTCAGTGCCTTTGTAACTTTGAATGGTTGCGGAATGAATGGTTGTTAACCAAGGACTACCTGTATATAAGTAGAAACCATCCACCTACTGCTGATATCTTACCTCATGCAAGTATCCCAGTGGTTTCATGTCAATGTTAAGCAGCAGAAGAGAATAATATTAATTGGCAGAAGAGTTGACAATGATGTAATGGCACACTTGGGATAAATCATGGAAATTGCAAAAGGAATATCTGTCTGTCTGTCCATCCATCCATCCATCCATCCATCCATCCATCCATCCATCCATCCATCCATCCATCTCATTTAGAAACTGTCACTCGACGAGTTAGAGTTTATAATGAATTCATGAAACAGCATTTGGATTAATCAAAATGCTACTCCATGTCAAATTTCAATAATGTATGTATATGTCCAAATAGATTAGGGTTTTTCAAACTTGGCAACTTTAAGGTGTATGAACCAAGTCCCAGAATTCCCCAGCCAGAGTATGGTTAAGGAATTCTGGGATTTGAAGTCCACACATTTTAAGGTTGCCAACTTTGAAAGGCACTATAGTAGATAATCTTAGTTTGGTATAAGTGTTTCAAATTCTGTTGTTCAAATCTTGTCTGGTACTTTTTTTAAACTACAAGTAATATGGAAGGGAGTAGAGTCTTGTAAAGAGTCTTGTAAAGTCAAGGATGTCTCCTCTCTTCCTGGGTTTTAACTCAGCTGGACTGAGACTCACTTTCTATCTCTTGATTGCTATGTCCACTCTCCCTTTCATTCCTTTCTTAGCCTCCTCATAATTTCTCACACACTGCTGATTGGGAAAGATTTTTAAAAAGATAAAACTGTCGGAGATGCTGATGCATTCAGTCGATGTAAAATGAGAATTCTTCCCATTTTACCGATGATGGAAAATAATCTGGAAGTTTTGAAGTGTGCCTTTCTGAGCTTTCATAACTTTGTGGTGAAAACATATGTATATATGTATACACCAATATAAATGTATATACCAATATACATTTTGCTGGCACTTCCATTACAAAGTGGGTCTTTTGACACTGGTCCTTTCTTTCCTTGTCCTGTCACAAATTGTTGCATTTGCAGTAAAATATATTATGTAACTGAAGCATAAATTTTCCGCAATTGCATTAATTCCCTCCTGAATTTGCCTGAAATACAATAAAACAAAAGTTCAGATGGGATAGGATAACACACTGTTCTTTGAATTATTTCTTATTATGAACAAAGTATAATAGCTTCCCTGACTCCTTGAGCAAAAAATGGATATCTGCTCAATGCAGCTACAACCTTAAAAACATCCATGCTGTCTTTTAAGTAAGAGGTCTCCAACCTTAGTCCCTTTAAGGCTTGTGGACCAACTTCCAGAATTCCTCAGCCAGCATGGTTGACTGAGGAATTGTGGGAGTTGAAGTCCACAAGCCTTAAAGGGACCAAGGTTGGAGACCACTGCTTCAAGTAATAAAACATTTTAAAAAACAACCCAAGATTATGAGAAATCTTTCTTTTATAAAATATGAGATGATTCTTAAGAAATGTCAAAACTCCATTGACACAATGGCCTTTCTTGCTTGTTCTTTATTTAGAGATGTAAGAGAAACAGGAGTCATGATAGATATAAGAAAGTATCTCATTCTGATTTGTTAGGGTGTTCTGGCTGTGGATTCTCACACCGTTTGCAGAAGGAGAGAAATCCTTAAGGAAAGCAATCTGAAGGTACAATGACAAAGAACTTGCTTGGTGACCAGAGAATGTTGTGTTTGAGTTTGAGGAGGGCAGCAGAATGCAGTATATTAGAAGACAGCTGGCATAGCTGACAGACTAAGAAAGATCACCCTACAGTGCAGTATTTTGTGACAGATAACCATGTGCTCTCACAGTAATTAGAGGAATTAGACATAAGCCTTGATCAGCAATTCCACTCCATGCTCCCTCTCCCCAATAACAAATAAGCAAGAGTAACACCTCATAAAAGAAAAGAGACTCAGCCAACTCAGTTTATAATGCAGGACTGAGAGGATATTTCTACTTAAAACTGCCTTCTTTGGGGTGAGGGGGATAGAAAGAGGGGGATCATTAGCCACAAGGAGACACTTGGAAGGAAAAAGCTGGATTCGTGAAGAATGGAACCATGACATGCTACGTTTTTCCTGTGAAAATGTCTAACATATCTTGGGAAGGAATAGTTGAGAACATTCATTTATCAAGATAGATTTTCATTATCACCATTGGGTAGATACCATAACTGTTCGTTAAAATGCTGAATACAATGTGAATGGCAGGGAACAAACTGACAGTACTGTGGACGAAAGCAAGTTTTCTTTCATTTGTTAATCTGCATTTTTAACTCTCATTCTTTTTATAATGTTAAGAATAAATCTGAATATTACCGACAGCCCTTGGTTTACAATCATGATCGGTATCAGAACTTCCATTGCAAAGCAAAGCGGTCATTAAGTGAGCAATGGCCCATTTTGTGATCTTTTTTTTATGCCTTGGTCACTAAGTGAATTGCCATGGTTAAGTGAATTGTGAGTTCATTAAGTAAACCTGGCTTCCCCCATCGACTTTGCTTGTCAGAAGGCAGCTGAGAAGGTTGCAAATGGCGATTATGTGACCTCACATAATGTGATGCTGCAACTATAGGAAATATATGCTGGCTGACAGGAATCTGAACTTTGATCATGTGACCACAGGGTTGCTACAATGGTTCCAAGTTGCTTTCTTCCTGGGCCATGGTAACTTCTAATGGGAACTAAATGGATTATTGTAAGTTGGGAACTCTCTTTATTTCTTATACATTAAAAGAATCTAATTTAATTGACAGGGTAATATTGATCATGGGTACAGCCATACTTTAGTTGCCCACTAGGGTGCAAAATTCTTTATGGAGGCACACTAAACTCATCTTGCACGGACCTATTTACAAATATGGCTGAACAGAGAGTCTAACTTAAGATTTTTTGCGACTAAACATGCAGAATTTTCTACCTAGATGTATAAGCAGAGGATGTCCCACTTTCTATCCTGCAAAAATTTGTGATTCTTCCACTCCTGTTCATGAAGAAAATTGTGAACTTTGACAAGTGCTTCTCGGAGAATGAATTGAATGAAATCCTCCATCACTAAAGCACTGATAACATCCTTTAGAAATAAAATAGCAAGGTTTTCTATTATTTCAAAAAAAATGCTTCCATGTAACCACCCTCCCTTTTTTCTTCAAAGTCTTCATCTTAGCTCATTCTACACAGGTGTCAAATAATTCATGATATGGGATTATAGGAAAAGAAAACATGACAAAATTCATCTCTATTTTTTTAAAAATAGAGCACTTTACATCTAGGTAAGTAACGTATCAGAAAAGCAAAATCGAAGTCCCTCGTATTTTAATTTTCTAGAACAGAGATTTTCAATATTTTTCAAGCTGCGGATCCCAAAACATGTCGTTGCTACATGGCGGACCCCATTCCCACAAATTACTAATCGATAATTCATGTCTATTACTTTTTCCAAATTTTTCTTGACCTGTCTGCAGACCCCCTGGCAACTTGTCATGGACCCCAAGTGGTCCCCGGACCCCAGTTTGAAAACCTCTGTTCTAGAAGCAGGATACTTTGAAGGATCTTCATGAAGTCATATTAGTCACCATTATGTGCATTGACTAGGAAAGAAAGCAGACAACATAATTCCTTCTAAATCAAACTATACTTTGAGTTTTACTGTACTTCCCACACCATCTCAGTCATTTTTGGAAGCATCTCATGGTGCCAATTAAAAGAGTTACATTCAGGACCAGAGTTCAGAAAGGTGGAGATTCACATGTACCGCAGACATGTTATTTCGCAGGAGTCTCTTTCTACTCAAGGCGTGTTTTACTGAATCAGGCAACAATGTCTTTCTTTGCCTCTTCATGCATCATGTTGGCCTTGGGATGCTTTTCTCATTGGTCTGGCTGCTAGTAATGCAGTGAGAAATCCAGGATTAAAATGTTTGTGCTGGACACTTTTTAGAAGAAAGCCAAGTAATGCTTCCAAGGAAGAAGCAACAGTGCAAAGATGAGAACTGAAACATGTTCTGAGAAGCAAAGTGCTCTATGGGATTTCTGCTGAAGAGAACTCAGAGGGAGCAGTTAAACACTGCTAACTTCAAACCTTCACATCTTCCCAAATATTCAGAAAAGTACCATGGAAAATGGCTTCTGCATCAGCAGAAATTTACATTCACAAGCAGCCTCTGGAGGGTCAGGACTGTAGGATAGCATTTCTAGCTGCTGCTTTTCAAAAAGATAACCCACATTTTGCTCAGGTTTTTCTAGTTTTTGGTTTGTTTGCTTACTTGTTTAATGAAATAAAGATATCATCAAACATATTCTTCAAAGTAATTCTCCTTGGAGAAAAGATATACTCAATTTTAGAATGCTTTGAAGAATTAGGACAGAACAGCATTCATAAAGTTGAGGTGTGTGCCACTTTTGGAAAGGTGATAAAGATGAAGTTATTATAAAGATCCTCACAAAGTTCAAGTAACAATATGTTTGTGGGTGCTATTTGATGACTATAATAATGGTGGCAATTGATTCACTCTTTATTGTATTTTTCTTCTTGCTTTGATCAATATTTTGCAATGGCTGTTTTGTTGTAAACTACCACAAAATAAACACAGTATTCCCAGTCTTCTCCAACTTTGGCATTTCCAAGGGCTTTTGATTGTAACTACCAAGCATTCATTGTAGTTCAGCATATCTGAAAAGTCACCAAGAAAGGCATCGTTGACTTATGCAGTTAGAATATGAAGCAGGCTCTTGGCTTCATGAATAATCATGTGCAAGCCAACTCACAATTACACAAAATTATCTAAATAATAGTAGCTTCATGAATTGTTAATCAGAGTTTTCCAGAAAAGCAAAGCATAAATTTTGTAGCAAAGTTTTAAAATTACTCCTGTCCATTTTTCTATCTGGACATCAGAATCTCAATTCTTCGACATCTCTGAGTTAAAACAAAAGGAGCCTCTCTCCTTCTCCTCATCCCAAATTTTATAAGAACAGTAGCATGTGCCTGATTTTAGCGCCTTTATGCATCCTCATTTTGGAGAGGGACCATGTGTTGAATGCAGATAGGCCCAAATTCAGCTCTAGCAGCTTCAGTGAAAAGGATCAGATAGCAGGTAATGGAAAAGATACATATCTGAGATCTGAAAAGTCCATACAAGGCTAATAGTGATTGACTTGGACAACAATATTACACTAGTTAAGGGACTTATCTCTGTTTCCCAATACTTTTTCTTTTCCTTCTATATACATAAAGTACTACAAGCAAGCACTGGAGATTTGTCCCATGGTTTTATCAAAGCTAAATTTCTATTTTATAATATGTAAGAACACCTAAAGCATTGTAAGCATAATTTTGTTATCACACATATCATCATATCAAGATACCTTCTCTCTCTTTTTAACATTGTTACTATACAAAAGCATCTCAGTAATATAACAGGTAGCAAGCTGCAATTGAATTTAATTAAGCTCAAATCTGCTGCAAAGTATACATGATACAACTCTACTTTGGAATTAAATTTAAGCTATCCCTGCAAGTTAAAACTCAAACTAATGAACAGAATATGGACTCAAAGGGGAATAAAACAACAGAACAGGGAAATGATTTTGTATTCAAGTTCAATAACAGAACAGGGTAAATTATTCTTTCATTCGAAGTCTGGTGAGATTAACTGTGAAAACCCCATATGGATCTATGCAGAAGCTCAATAGGATCTGCTCCAGGTAAGAATATTGAGATTTACAGCCTGAAATCCCATTTCTGGGATAGAATTAAAAAGATAGGACTGATACACATCCCATCTCTTTAATAACTCAATAATAAATTATGCATAGTTTATGCAATATATAGTTAAATCCTTAAAACACGTTAGTATCAAATTAAGGTTTAACTGAATGAAGAAAATAGTAACTTCTGATCAGCTTGTCCAGACAAAGTTGAAACATTGGCAAAACTCACTTCCAGGACCTTCATTTTTTTCTGGGCAAACCCACAGCAGCCTGTGCTATACAGATTAAAATTACATTTAATGATTATAGTCAGTGGTACATTGTGTGACTGACTTAAACACCCTGCTTAGCAATAGACATTCTAATCACAATTGTGGTCATAAATCAAGGATTAACTGTGGACAGAATAAAGCGTTTCAAATAGAAGAGTGTTCAGACTCCTGCTATCTTCACTGTTTTACAGCAGTGATCTTCTAGTACTTTAAGTCAGTCTCACACCCCTTAGTAGAGTAGGTTTATTATAATAGCAATAGCACTAGTACTTAGGCTTATATTCTGCTTCATAGTGCTTTACTGTCCCCTCTGAGTGGTTTACAGAGTTAGTGTCTTGCCCCCAACAATTTGGGTTCTCGTTTTACCCACCTCAGAAGGATGGAAGGTCGAGTCAACCTTGAACCGGTGAGAATCGAACTGCTAAACTGCCGGCAGTCAGTAGAAATAGCTTGCAGTACTGCATTGTAACCACTGTGCCACCATGGCTCTATAAACTATATCTCCCTCCCAACCAGCCTGGCACATTGGGAAAAGGCTGTAGCTGAAATAACCAAGGGGAGAGAAGAACTCACACGATCTTTATCCTTCAACCAGCTTTGTGGGACTTCACCGTGCGGAACCTTATTATTTGTGTCTTTTAAAAGGCAAGCTTCTAATTTGTATATCAGAAGTATTTATTTGCCAGCTACAGTATGTTCCTAATGTTTTCACAGCCAGCAGGAAAGTGTATCAGTTTAAGCGCTTTTCTCACTGTCAAGTGTGCCAATTATACTAACACAAAGATATCAACTACCAGACCTCTTTTAAGCCTGTTATTACAAAGTATCTTTCCGTTCACTTGGATGGGCTGGGCCTGGCACTTTCCCGTCGAAATAAAGTCAAGTAAAGCTGCAGGGTTTTTGTCTCCTCCATCATTTCTACCCCCCTCCCCTTTCCTCAAAAATCAATCACCTCGACCCAGATCATTCATTTACAGTGGAATTCCTCCTCTCCCACTAGTAAAAAAGCCAAGCCAAGCCAAACAAAACCAACTGTATTCTGAGAAGCATGAGCTCATGAACCCTAAGATGGAGGTGTAAACTAGATTTTTAAAAAAAGTATTCCTAAATTAGCTTTGAAATAAAGACAGCAGCAACCATAAGAAGCTGCAAAAGTATCAAGAGAAGGATGTGTGAATGATGAAGTAAGCCTACAAATGCGGCCATCACATCAGACGAACTATGCAAGTGGTGACATTTGCATGTCCTCCTTCTTTCTTACCCCTTGTCTCAGACCTGGGCATTTTATGACCCAGGGTCACCTCTGACCTGTCGACTGTCTCAGTCTGGCATGCAGCGGCAGGTGGTATTGCTGGGGAGCAGAACATGGGGGCGGTATGCATCGTTGTCAGGGGAACCAGGACATCCTCATCATCACCAGGGGCTAGGGCATCAGTGGTAGGGATGTGGGGCATGGGCAATGGGGTGCTGGTGTTGGGGGGGCAGGGTGTTGGAGGGCACGGCATCAGCAGTAGCAGCCCTTCAAAACAGTCCCAGTTTCTCATGTGGCCTCTTGGGAAAATCAATCATCCATCCTTGATTTACCTGCTATGTCTGAGAACCTGCTGTGCACCTGGTAAGAATCTCCCCCCTCCCTCCCTCTCTCTTTGTATTTTACTACTACACCAAGCTGTATTTCCATTGAAGAAGAGGAGGTCAATTCCATATTTAAACATCGAATTAAACACACACATACTAAATTCACCACATAAAAGTAAATCAACAAATTGGTCATATTTTAAGCTGCTGAAACTGTGCTTATATAGAGGTAAGGATTACACTGTGTGGTTTTCAAACTGGTTTCAAAGGAACAATGAATCAAAATGGGATAGGCTCAATATTATCCAGAAACATTCCTCCATATACATTGATTTCAACTGAAAGGGCCAATGGGATGGGATGGGATGCTAGGCTTAAGCAGATGGCAGCATCCAACAACCTCATATAAGCTGAGAGGGTAAGCAGAGCTGGGCCAGGTTAAGGACTGAAAGCAGTCAGGGCTCTTTGTTTATTACTGTATTACATCGATTATAAGACACACCCTTTTTTTTCTAAGTTAGAAATAAAAAAAGGTTTTCATTTAAGTGCAGTGCAGCGGGGAGGAGAGGGAAGAGACCTGGAGGGGTCTCCTCCATGCTGGAAGTTGGGTGTTGTGCAAACCAGCTGAGGGGGGTGGGAAGCAAAGCCTCTCAGCTGAAAGGGCTTCCCTTTCCCCCTCTCAGCTGGTCCGCGTGCGTCAGCTGTTTGGCGGCAAGAGGAGGGAAAGCAAAGCCCTTAGCAGCAGGGGAAAAAATGCACGTGGGCAACAGAGCGAAAGCCAGCCGGCCCTCTCCATGGCTGCCACCTCGCAAGGAAAGACTTTGGAAGGGTTTAGAGCATGCTGGAACTCGATAACATACTTCTGAAGGTCTCGGTTGAGCCAAGCGTTCATGCCGCCTTTCTCGCAGGAGCTTTGCTTGAAAAAACACACAGCGTTTTCAGTGTTGGACAAGCTCTTCTTCTCGTGCCGGATGACCACGATCTCCCTCTCCCCCAGATCAAACTCGTCCGGGGCCTCGATGCTGTTGAGCTCAACAGAAGCAATCAAAGCCTCCTACTCTGGGTTCAGGCTGGCGACGTCAACAAAGCAGACCCGTTTCCAATCTCTCAAAATAAACAAAAGGCCTTGCCGGCTTTTGGCCAGCAGCCCATGCACATTTCGCCCCCTGCTGCAAAGGGTTGGTCCACACACAGCCCAACTGTCCAGCACGCACCATCCCAGCTTGAGAGAACCTCTGGGTCTCTTCCATCTCCTTCCCATCCCCACCACAGCAGCATCACAGTGAATTCTTTCACCATCGAATATAAGACACACCACGAATACACAGACACGAAAATACGGAAAAAAACTGTCTAATACATAAACTTGTTTTTACCTGCAAAATACTGCTTGTTCACTCACTCACTTGATTATCCCCTTCTTTACAATCTGGAGTGGGAACCACTTTCAACATTTGACATTTGTATTAATTCAGCTCTGCCTGAAGAATAAATTACATCTATCAATAATTACTTGCTCACCTTCCCCAGATTGCTTTTTACACTTTAGTTTCATTAGCAAGAACAAATGTGTGTGTAAAAAAATTCTACTTCAATAACAGGCCTCTTTGGTAAATTGCTTTCTGCATCGACAGTGGACTCTGCAAACTATGTCAGGATCCAAACCACCCAATTTACAGCCCAGGGCCACATCCGGCCCGTGGGCTGTCCCAGTCTTGCATGCAGTGGCGAGTGGCATCGTTAGGGGGAGGGAGCGCATCATCAGTGCGGGGGTAGCATGCATCGCCATCACCCTCTCACCACTTCCAAGTTTATTTGAATGGTCAAAAATGTTTACACTACTCCTCTTCTTGCTCCTATATGGTTTGCCACACAATGCCAACCCAAGACGGCAAGGCGGAAAAAAAATCTGCTACCAGCCTCTAAAATGGCTTTCTTTCTTCTTTCCCCATTTGTGCAAACTGAAATTCCCTTTTCAATCCATGCAAGGAAATTCACACCTCAGCTCAGCAGTCACAGCTTGGTGTAACTGAATGGAAGCCTTGACAAAATTCTACTTCCTAGAAAAGACTTTCCTGACTCTAAACTTCTCCCTTTACAGGATACTAAAAGTGATCAAAAAGGAATGCATTTGGAAGGCGACCTTGTCAGCTAACTGCCACTTCGGCTTTTTGAATTCCACTTAGATTGTGTTCTTCTAATGCTAAAGAAAGAAGTGTGTAACATCACTGAAATAATCATTTCCTTCTTTTTTTGCTGCCTGAGCGTAGTTCTATAGTTTGCTGAAGTTAGTAAGACAGCATTAGGTTGAACCAGGACTACAGACAAAGACAATAGCCCTTGAATAAGTGTCTAATGAGTGAGATAATCAAAATTCCTGGAGTGGTTTAAAACAACTCAGAGAGGGAAGGAGAGGATCAGTACAGCAAACCTTTCAGTGAATAATCAGGAAAGTTGCTGGTGGAAATCAACTACTATAATAGTGTTAATTGCATACCTGGGGAAAAGCATTTAAAAATTCTTTGAGAAGATTCAGTCTACCATAATTCACAAAGAGTTTCATTACAAAAACTATTTTACCCAAGAGTTCATCCTCTGAACCACCTCCCCTTCCTTTAGATGATAAGAGAACTCCCAAGAGAAGTAACAGCATCACATTAAGTGCATGAGTTCTCCTGGCTATAGGAGTACCTAGTAATATGGATACATTTGGAACTAGGGAAGTCAAAAATGAGTTTCCTTTTACTAATTCCACTCTCAGGACGAGACAAATCAAAATCTGCTTGGATCTGGTTTGTGTGGGACTTGTTGCCACCAAGTTGTTTGCCAAAAAAAATAATAATACCCGTGTGAAAAGCAAGAAGAAACTCCATGGTGAATAAAAGCCACATATTTAACTACCCTGTTTCCCTGAAAGTAAGACATCCTCTGAAAATAAGACCTACTTACAGTTTTGC
>JANHFO010002226.1:124868-136802 GCA_032468095.1 Pareas carinatus | reverse complement strand
TCATTGCACCTGGCTTACTAGGGCAGTTTGTCAGTTCTGGGTGCAGTCATTAAATGCGATGCTACATGACAGTAACTTGCAACTTCCTGCCTGAGTTCACTCATTGGAAACTGGCTGTGAAGGTTACAAATGGCAATCTCATGAATATGGGATCCTATAACCGTCATAAATGTGCACCAGTTGCCAAGCATCCGAATTGCAACCACAGGACCACAGGAACACTGCAACAGCCACAATTATGAGGACTAGTAAGTTTCCTTATTCAGAAATATTGTAACTTTGAATGATAGCTAAATGAATATAAGCAAGGACTACCTGCAATTCCTGTTGTGCCTGGAGGTTCCTGGCTGTCTCACGAGTTATGTCCGGAGGTTCCTGGATGACTCACACATCGTTAGTTAAAATCCGGAGGAGGCCAGACACTGTCTCTGGGCCCAGACAAACTGGGGAATCAGGAGAGTTCTGATTGGTTGAAAGTATAGAAAGTTGAGTATATAAGGGTTGTTGCACAGCCAAGTTTTTGCCTTACAGTATGTAGTTGTTAGTCTTATTTATTGTGAATAAATGTTCCTATTTTTGTACAATGACATCTCCGATCACTATTTAAACTGAGTATTTAACAATATCAATACTTGCAATCCATTTGCAGGAAACTAACATGATTCATGTGAACAGGAAACTTTTGCAATATTGGACCTCGTTCCCAGCAATACATTCGGTTACATTTTGTGAATGGAAGCAGCTTGAGAAGAGGAAAAAATAACACTGAACGAAGCTACTGCCCATGGTTTCGTCTTTCCAAAGTCTCTCAGCAAAATTTGACCCCCGCCCCTCAATTTGGACAAACTGAATGAGAACATAGGAGGAGCTCACCCCTTCCTAATTAGGATGATCTAAGCACACTTATTTTCAGTGACATTAGTGGTGATAAATTTATTTAGAGAACAGCAGATACACACTAGCAATGATCATTAGCTTCCCATATGCCTTTCTTGATGACAAACAGTAAAAAAGAAGGGTTTACATTAAGGGAAAGAACCATCCTCTGTTACACACAGAGAGACAATTGATAAGGTTCGTGGTGTGTTGAAAATTCATGAACATTCAGATCCAGGGCTTCTTTTATCTGTTGGTAAAAATAAAGACCCAATATACTACTTTAAAATGGCAACTGCAAAAATCAAACTTCCCAGGAATCTTTATCTTGAGATAACTGAAAACACACATACTGGGGCTTTAAGAACTGCATTAGTGGTAAAGCAAAATCTTTTGACAGCACACTATTTCATTTATGGAAAAGTTCTTTGCTGAGTAAGAGAACACATTTTAAAGAAAAGCAGATGTTAAATTCTAAAATAATCATTTTCCAAACAGTTTAGATGTCCCCAGGCTAATCAATTTAGTGGAAATTCAGAACAAAGCACTCAGAGGTTGACACTGCGATATTTTACAGCAGTTTCATCTCACACTAGACTAATAAATTTGTCTCTTTATATCTTCTTTACATACTTGACAATATGGTCCGCAATACATTTACTAGAGAGAAATCCTTTCAGAGTACAACTGATTTAATTTCAAATTACATTTAAGAAAAATTCCAGTTGTGACTGGTCCAGTTTCAGATCAGGACAAAACTTTCTGGCTTTCTTTTGAGAGGCAGATGAACTTCTCGGCTTTGTTACTCTTGTTTCCTCTGTCCACCTGTCTGCTCCCATGTTCCATGTTTATACCAATAATTTAGTCCTGTTTGCTGATTTTAACTTGAGCTCCCGAATATTAACGCTTGGTTTCATTTGAGAATGATGAGTGGAAGGTGAGATGAGTCATGCTGGTATCTCCCATCACCATCCAATCCATCAGTGATGGCAGCCATTATGTTTCTTCATCCTGTGGGCAGAACAATTTCCCCAGAAAGGGAGGTGAATTTCCACCTGCTCTGTTGCACTTACAGGCATCTGTTTCCAAGAGTTCAGTTCAAGGATTTGTTCACCTCTATCTCTTGCAAACCCCTGGAATTGCAAAAGTCATCTCATCTCTGTGTGATTTGGCAATTTTCTGCTACCTTATCAACCTGCTTCACACTTTTCCAGGACCTATAAATTCTCTTGTTGATCCTGCTCCTGAATTCTCCTTAATTTTAATTGAGGCTCAGGTTATCCTAGTCTGTTGCTATTTTCTTATGCCTTTATCATGTAGTTTCACTAGTACGGGCTTTTCAGCCCATTATGTCTGCACCGTTTTCTAACTCTCAATATTTTTTCTTGCTATTGTTATTTTCACCTTGTCAACAGAACATATCTCTTTATCTTTTTGCACTGACTCCAGCTGATTAGCATTTATGCAACAGTGTATTTCTGACCTTACTTCCTTCATCCATTTACTTCCTCCAAATGCCTTCCTTCCAGACAGCTATTCTATCATTTATTCTGCCTCCTACTTTAGCTATCAGATTTAATTCTTTAATATATGAAAAAAACAGATGGGCCAGCCTTCCAAATTGAATATGCATTCTCATCGGCATACATTTCCCACCTCCCAGCCATACTTCGATGATTGTCTAAATGGCTTGATTTTTTTCATTCTCATCTATTTATAGTGGATAAAGATATACCTGACTGTAACCCAGAAAGGTAATACCACCTGACAAGTTAACTGCACTTCTATCCTTGTTTACCGGGGACATAGATTTACAAGAAAACAAAGATAATGAGAAGGGAATTATTTTAAAGTAAAGGAAGTAGCAGATATGGAAAACCACTAATTTTAAAGTCAAGGTATGAGAAACAACTTAACAAACATAGAACAAAGGCTTTTGTTAGTTCTGTTCATTCTTAGGTATGAGAGAGTTAAAAACAAAGACAGAATAACAATTAGTGTATATTTGTGTGTGTGTTATGTGTGTGTGGAGAGAGAGAGTGAGTGAAAGAGATGCCAAGCATATTTTCTGCATAAAAACATTGAGCTCAGCTAGATAAAAACAACTATTTGGTTCTCATAAAGTTGGTTCTCATAAAAATGCTCATATTTGGGTATACTGAAAGTCAAATTTATCTCTAAACAATGTTTTAGAGACAAAGTACTGTTCCTTTCACTTATTTCAAAAATTGTAAGGAGAAAGTGGAGGCAATCTTTTACAAACTTGGCAATAAAAAGTTCCTACACCGTGTATGCTGAGGTGGAATATGTATTTATATGACCTTATCTGGCAATCCTATTGAGCACACCAGGGACATCTGAAATAGTTTTATGTATGGCAGAGATTTTGTTCACTGAATTCACAAACAGCCTCCAGAAATGCTGCTATCATATGGTCATTTACTCACTAGCATCTCAGTCTGATGTAAACCAGAATTTTAAACAGTGCATCTAATAGGATATTTTCTTAGGAACAAAAATGTTTTTCTTAGAAAGCTCACCTTCCTATAGGTTGAAAGCAAAGTTGAGCTGTAAAGACATGCTTTGAAGATACATTTTATATCTTCTTGCTCTTCCTTTTTTTTTAGATGCTGGAGTAATTTTGTCAAATTTGAACTATATATGGCAGATGATAGCAGCAACGCTGCCCAGCTAGGCTACTGTAGTAACAATTATATATCTGGAAAATTCCAAATGATTTTCTCTAGAAGACTGTTTGGTTGCTAATGAACATTTAGCAAAATAACAGAGTAGGATAATGCTTGGGTTTACAAATCATGTATTACAGCCATGATGAAAATGTGGGTCAGTGCGTAGTATAAACAAAATCAGTGTAGTCTGTAAACCATATTTTATGGCTTAGCAGTTTGTGTCAATCTAGCCAATGATCAAGGAAATTATGGCTTAGCAGGTGTGTGAACCTTGGTCTTACAGTGTTTACATGACTTCTTCCAAATTATAATTTTTTGTGTTCAATGCATTCAAATCTGATTGATACCAGTTTAGAATATACATGTCAGTAAGAGATCAGTGAAGTTCTCTGATATATGTGAAGCTTCAATGCACAACACAATAAATATACATATATTAGGGATACAATGAAATGTATGAATTACAGACAAATGAACTAAGAATCTAAACATATGTCTTTATAGCATCAAAATAGCACCCAAATCTTGGAAAAGATAATGTTCCTCACAGCTGTTCTATAAACGTGGCTCCAACTGACCATTGCAATTATTTCAATATTGCAAAAGGATTCTGCAAAAGTAACATTTCGATTATATTATATGTTTCTCATACTGTATTGCCCGAAGTGTTAAGAGAGCTATTCTCTAGGCACAGAGATCAATGAGCACAATAACAGAAAATAATTTGATAGCAATCCAAATTTAGTCAACATTGTAGCATATAACTAAAATATTATAACATGGTGATCATACCGGTGATTGTAAAAAATAATGAGATGTAGGGAATGTATATGAATTTTGAAATTATGTTTAAAAATACTTTAATTAGTGAAGAAATGTACTTTCTAAAATACATCAAAGATTTCAGTGTAATGGGTTGAGTGAATAAACATTATTGACTAAGTCCACCAAAACATGCAATATAAATCACACTTAGTTGTTTCAGTGATTTCATCAATGCGATATTGTGGAACATGTAAAAAAATCCCAGGAAAGAGAATAGCTTCCTATTGCACAAAAGTAAAGGCACTTAAGGCAGGCTGTAAAATCATAATGAGAAGCATTTGCAATGCTGTTTCCGTAGTTTACACAGAATTCCTTCAAGGGGTGTGTGTGATGGCTCAGTGGTTAAAGACACTGAGCTTGTCAGCTGGAAAGCTGGCAGCCTTGGTTTGAGACCCAAGTACTGCACAATGGGATGAGCTCCCATTCCTACCCTCCAGCTCCTGCCTACCTAGCAGTTTGAAAGCATGCAAATGTGAGTAGATAAATAAGTCCAACTTCGATGCGAAAGTATTCAGTTATGCCTCTGTTTTCCATATACAGTCTACATAAAAGGTCAAGGAATCAATGCTCTTAACTACTCTAGCGGTGAAAATGGAGGCTATACTTGCTGAGAATAACCATGTATTGCTGACATCAATCAGGTCATAGGACAAATTTCTTAAAACAATTTGCCTTCTAAAAATGATAATATTTGAAGATTTAGGCCATCTGAGAGTGAGGGTTCGCTCTCTGAGCTTGTGGGTTGATTTCCAAATGTTTCGTTACCAGACTAGGTATCATCTTGGGTATCATGGGTCCCTTCGGGGAGAAGGGCGGTATACAAATGTAAATATAAATATAAATAAATGCAAATTTATTCCATTTTTTTCAAATCTCAAAAGAAATCCTCTGTTAAGAGTTCTGTTACTCAGTGTAGCCTCCACAAGGTGAAATTGCAATCCATATTAGAAACTGAATAGGCTTGTGAGAGATGCCTCTACTTTCTTTTTGAGGGATTACCTCCTTTCCCTAACAGGCCCATCCACATGATTTCATATCATAGAGAATTCATGAGAGGAGTCAAGGGAATGTCACCAGAAGAAGTAATAGAAAAATCTATTACCTATAGACCTACAATTACAACATAGTCTCGGTCCAAGACTTACCCAACTATATTCAATAGAAATTGGATCCAATTTCTGTCCTTTAGTATTTTTTCACTTACAGTAGTGGTTTAAAGCACGTTCAGAGGTGGTTACTGAAGAATGAAAACTTAACTGAAGACGCCGCAATGAAAAACGCACCATGCTGAATGCTGGAATTTATTCAAGCTCCTGCAGCTCTATATATCATAATAAAACTGCTTTTTCAACTAAATGAAATAAAAAACCTTACATCTGAAGCCTTATTTTAATTATTTCTTTTTCATCTGAAGTGCCTTTTAGAAAAGAAATAACACCCCAACACACTAAAATATTTCATTCTAGTGCTCTTTTACGCATAGCTTGCACTTCTAATGAATTCACTATTTCCTCTGAAGCATCTGAAGGAGAGAAAAGGTTTGTCAACAGACTAATCTGGTGTGAAATGAATACCAGAAGAGTGTTGACAGATTACAAAATATTTTTTCCTCATTGCATATATTCTCCCAATTCCGAATTAAAAAAACCTCTGGCTTCAAATTACTTTTCAAGAAAGCATAGATGTCATCTATTAGGTTTTGGTGCTAAGGGTTGCAATAGAAGCCTTTACTGTTGCAGTTTCTGTGCTAGAGATGTGCAAAATATTCTGTGAATAAACTGTTCCAAGAACAGCTGCTTTTGAATGGCCTGTGTACAAACCATAACATACATAACAGTTGTGTGGTACTTGCAGGGAATAAAATAGATTTGTTAGGCTATGTGCAGGGAATGGAGATGTTTTGATCAGGGCAGATATGACTTGAGGAGATGGGAGGAAGTAAAGAAGCCATGGACATCAGAAGCAGAAGAGAGGCACCAAAAATAAGGAAAAGGCAGGCCACTGGTCTAATATAGATGAAAATTTATCATGCAGATTTACTGCAGGTTTATGCTCTTCATTCTTTTATATTTGCCAAACATAGTGGTCATTTTATTCCTATCCCAACCGGATCCATTTCCAGACATGTGAAGGATGAATTGCCACAGCTTAATATTCTCCTTTTGTGATTCTCTATTCATTTATCTTGGAACAATATCAGCATCTTGATCATTGTGAGAAAACAGACTTTGCCTCTTGAGGTTTTAGAAAGTGTGGTACAAATACATCATTTTTTGTGTGCTTCTAAGAATCAAGCTTAAATATAATTTTAGGCTTTAAAAATCTGTTGGATATTTAGGAACATTGATATCCTTTTAGGTAGTTACATTTATGCATCTTTTCATACAGGATACGCTTGCAAGATTTCTGCAAAGTGCATCAGCGAAGGATATATGATCGCTATAGCACTAAAAGACTACAGACCAGGATACATGAAGAATCTGCCTCTCATTATCTTAACTCCTGCTCATAATTTTAAATTTATAATAATAAGTTTTATGAAGATTTTCTCTATATTGCAGATATGGAGAAAGGTCAGCTTCAGAAATGAGAAAGGGTATTTTCTGTAATGATCGATTTTGCCCCTCAGACTCTCTCGCAGGATTATGCCATATGACACAAAAATATTTCTTTAGGCAAAATTTTGATGGGTTTGTTTGGGTGCCTCTGAAATCTGATATTGGTTTTATTTTGGGCCTGTTTCTGTTGTTATTATATAGACTTTCCCAAAGCATTCTATAATCGATTCTAATTATTGTTTATTCTGCTTGCTGGTGTGTTAAAAAAAGATGGAACATAAATAATGTAATGTCACGATCAGTTGCAGCTAATTTTATTCAGTTCTGCAGATGAACTGAGCACCATTTTCTAGTCAAGGGCGGTGGCAACATTAACTACTGACCATGGAAACAGAATAGCTGAGGCCTACCACTCCTCCATTTACATACAGAAATCATTAAACAATCAACAAAGGACACAGAGATAGATGTCCAACAAGTATCTTGAAAGTTCCCCTTGTTAATTCAAGGGTACCTGTTATATTTATTGTACAATGTTTGACAAGTACTTGTGTATTTATTTATTTTATTTATATCCACTTTTAATTATTGTTCACGAATATCTCAAGGTGGCAAACGTATCCAACACACACCCCTCCTCCTATTTTGCCCATAGCAACCACCCTGTGAGGTGGGTTGAACTAAGAGAGAATGACTATCCTAAATTTACCCATCTGGTTTTAATGGCTCAGGCGGGACTTTTTCACCCATTAAGTCCAAATATGCTTGTCCAATGAAAAATTAGAATACAGCAGAGAAATGGATTCTCCTTATAGTCTGCTGTGCCTTCATCTAGACCTACTTCTCTTTTCTAGAAAAGGAACAGAAGATAAAGGGGGATTCGGGAAAGTTTTGGGACATCACAAAGATCAAGGAACTCTATTGAGGGAGGAGCCAAGATGGCAACACACATCTTCTGAAAGGTCTTTAGGCCTTGTCACTTCTGCCTGAACTCAACAGCCCCAAAATGCCACTCAAGGATGAGAAAAGAACCCAGACCAGCCCCACCAACATTATTGGAACCCATAAATGCGAGAAGGCAGAAAAACAGTTGAGGATTGTACATTACCAATGGGGGGTGCGGGGCGAGGAGGAATCTTTTAAATAGATAGCGAATTTGCCTTCTCAAGGTTATCATCATGCTGTTCATCAACTTGCCACCAAAATATATATTATACTAATACTTACATAAACCCAGTAAAAAGGAATTGTTACTACACCTAACAGGATTTCCTTGTCTCCCACTGAAATTTCTTTCCTTTCTTTCTCTTCTTTCAAGATTTCATTAGAAGCTATATCCAAGGCTTGTCTTTTAAAGGTTTTCTTGTGTTTGATTTCCTTCTCTATTTTTTTGAAGTACAATGGACATCATTAGAAACCACCTTCATTAGCAGTTCTATGCATTGGCCCACGAGTCTACCTATGGCAGTAATGGCGAACCTATGGCACGGGTGCCAGTGGTGGCACTCAGAGCACTTTCTGTGGGCACATGTGTCATTACCCCAGCACAGAGTTCTTTACTAGAAAACCAGAGGGACGCAGGGCTTCCCTCCCCCTCTCTACGCACGTCTGAGGACATTTCTGATATCACCCGCCCCTCTGCCCAGCAGAGCAGTTCCTCCCTCCCCTGTCTGGCATCAAGTCTGTGGCAAAGGTGAGAGAGGAGAGGAGCTAGGTTGGAGGTGATTATAGCTCACAGCAGGTCGCAGAAGCTGGGGGAAGCTGCCAGAAGGTCCATGGTGGGGCGTGGAGATTGTCGATGGCTGCGGGGGGTGTCGATGGTCGTGGGGTGCACTGACGGCCGCAGCGGGTCACGAGGGATTGCCGATGGCCGGGGGGTCACATGTTGCCATGTTGGCACATTACGATAAATAAGTGGGTTTGAGGTTGCAGTTTGGGCACTCGGTCTCTAAAAGGTTCGCCATCACTGGCCTACGGTAAGCAGATAAAACAATACGTCAAATAACTGCAAAAATAAATAAATACATAAATCAACCAGGACAAAATATGAGCATGAAAAGTTTGTAAAGCAAAGGCTCACAACAAGCCAAAAGGCCAGTAGACATGCTATAACCTCAATGCAGTAGCTGTGTTGTGTTTTCCTTGTTTTCCTACTTTTTATATAAGTCATTTAAATATAATATGTTGGCAGCCCAGCAGCTGATGCATTTAGCCATGTTACAATCACTCACACTGCCTTCTCTTATTTTGAACAAGGCAGGTGGAGGTCCTTGAAAGTAATACTCAGCCTCAACCTGCTTCAGAGCAATTATCAGGCTAGTGTATTTTCCATTAAATGACACTGTGTAGATTTACAGCTCCCTTAGCAACTGCAGCCATGTGGGAGGTGGAGGGAGATGTGCCTCTTTCCTTCTTTCTGAAGAAGTTTGCTTAGATCTTTTTTGATTAGAGGGTTACAACATGATGCTTCCATTATTTGAATTCACTAAACCTAACTTAAAATAGAAAACGTACATGTTGTTTTTAAACAATACAAACTGAATAGGATTTTTTTCTTATCGTCTTTCTCTCTCTGCAGAAACCGTTGACAGACAGAATCAATAATAATAAAAAAGAATTCTCCCTCCTCCTCCTTCTGCCACCACCCCTGCCTCCAAACTCCATTAGTCTCATCTCATTGGGCACAAAGCAATAACCCTCATCAGATTTTAAAGCAGCCATTTCTCATCTGACACCTTTGGGGCGGCAACTTCCCAAATTCCATCTGGCCCTGTTGGTTAAAAATCTTGGGAATTGCAGGTTCAGCCTATTTGGAAGGCTGCTTGAAGGATTATTGTCAGCAGCAGAAAATCTACAGGAAAACATCTGTGTACTGCAGTTCATGTAATGTTGACCACACCACCCTGTCGTTTCCTCCAACTTGCAGTAACCCAAGACCATAACCACCATTAAAACCTTTTCCATAGGGAGACTTTCTACCACAGAGAAGTAAGGAATATTTTACTGGTGGCTTTATTGTGAAGAAAGGACTATGGGGGTCATTATACTAGAATACCAGGCAGACGCAATTCTTTGCTTCTCCCATCAGACCCATCATATTTAGGCTTAGTACCTAACTAGGTTTAGGAAAAGACAGGAGGGGAATTCTACCAATCTTTCTGAATTAATGTCTCCATTTTTTTGTCAGTTTCTTCTAATTTATTTTCCATATTTTGAATTCCTTGTTCATTCTTAACAATCATTTGTTGATGGTTATCAAATTCAGCCTTTATATTGAACATTTGCTGGTTTAAGTTTATCAAAAATTATTTTTGTCTCTTCATGATTTTTTTGTCTCTTTCATGACTTTTTTGCATTGATTCTTGAAAAAGCTGTAATATATCTTGAATCGTTCTTTGAGCATTGTTTGTTTTATCTCTGTGTAACATTGCTTCACTGGTGTTCTGGCTGAAATTGGATGTTGTTGGTATAGAGGAGGACTGGTTTTTTTTAGTTTAGTAAGATTTGATGCGCTCATTTTTCTTTTTTCTTTATGTAAGTACTATCAATTTATGAAGAAAGCCAACTACCTTAAGCTAATCCAAATGTTCCCGTTAGTAAAATAAACAATTCTTCGCTATTTCCAATAGTTTCTTATTGCAGTTATGTCTGGAGTCTTAAAATATAATTATATAGTCTCTTCTAGCAGAAAGTCAGGTAAATTTTGTTCACACCACGTGTTTCCAAGGTCAAAACTTTTTTAATCTTTTCAGTGTTGTTGCAATATTTCCTTTCACCACTAGATATCCTTTTTTCAATATATTTCCTATTCCAAATCTATAAATAATTCTATTTTTTCAGTTATTCTTATAAAAATTCAACAATAAAAGAAAGGAAAAAGTTTTTCATATATTTAAAGTAATCAAAATATCCTTTAAATCAGTCCAAATCTGTTGTCAAATATTCTTTCATATTTCTTGAATTTTTTCCCCCTCTATGGTGTCCCGACGCTTTTTACTTCTTTGGGGAATTTTGTTTCTAAAATTTCTTTTTCCAATCAGGGTATCTTTCTTTCAAATTCATCAGGAGAAGGAATAAAAAATAGTCTCACCCAGATTTCAACATGTTGCTGACAGTCAACTGTTCAGGGGCTTTGCCGCAGCATTGCACACAGACAATGTCTCCACTTCGTTCGAAAAGATTTCTTGGTTCGTCTGATCTGACCACCATCTGGTCCTGGCCTCCAAAGCTTATCTTCCTCCATGTTGTTTCTACAGAGTAACTTTCCAATCCCTTGGGGTCCCAGAATGGAGTGAAATCGGGCTTAAAAACTGGAGCCCCTGTCTCTTCCACCCGTACTGTCATGACACCAAACCGGAAGTTTCTAGAGTGATCAGTATTGATGTAGGCTTCTGAGGTAAGAAGTGCCTTTTCTGTAGCCCTGACAATTTCTAGATGGAGATAATATGACCACAATCATCCATGCATCAGTAAGCTCAAGATTGGGCAATTTATCCAGAAGTTGAAATTAAGTCAAAGCATCAGTTACCTGCAGAAATGGGGAAACCAATTCACAGGTAGTCCTTGATCTATGACCCATAAAGCACTTCCAACCATCACAAAACATTGCACCCCTTCCCTGCTAGGTTCCTCCCAGTCATGTGATCACCATCTGCAAACCTGTCTACCAGTTTTCCCAGAAACTCAATAGGGAAACCAGCAGAGAAAGTTGCAAGCTGCTGCCGCCTGCCAATAGGGGGCTGGCTGAAAGAACTGCCTGTTGAATGAAGCTGAAGATTCCAGCTCTGTATCTCACTAAAGAAGTTCTCTTTTGAGTATGAAAGGAGGCTGAATTAGCAATAGCAATAGCAGTTAGACTTATATACCACTTATCAGTGCTTTATAGCCCTCTCTAAGTGGTTTACAGAGATCAGCCTATTGCCCCCAACAATCTGGGTCCTCATTTGACCGACCTCGGAAGGATGGAAGGCTGAGTCAACCTTGAG
>JANHFO010002226.1:92705-107037 GCA_032468095.1 Pareas carinatus | reverse complement strand
AATTTAAATAAACATATTACCCCTTTGTTGCTTATGGAGCAAAATGAATAATTAGTTTTCTAAATACAATAGGTATTATCTGCATTTTTATAGTTAATTCAGGTGGATTTTTCAACAACTTTAAATACAAAAGGCACACTATCATAAAATATTTTTGCCTTTCATTTGATCTGTAAAAAAATGTAAGACCAAAATTTTGTATTCACTACCTACCCACCTAGTTTGAGCATATTCTGATCAGAAAGAAGAGGGATCTTTCAATGATGGTTCTTCCTTGTATTATTTCTCTTAATAGAGTTTTGCCAGCTATCAAACCTACTTTATTGACTGATTTAGTGAGATTTTTAAAAAAAAATCTTTATGAGACTTTTCAATTGTAAAGTTTTTGGTTATGAATTGCTTTTGTTTCAATTGATGGGTTTATTGCTATGTTTTGACTCTTAATTGCTACAGCTAATTTAGGCTTCTGTGGGCTTAAAAGCCAAGCAAATATTAGCAAAATAAATAAAAATAAAGTAACTGGGGATGGCATATATCTCTTATTTATGAATAAGAGTAACTGTTTTGAAAAATAAGCTTCTTAATAGAAAAAAGGCAGTGCTCAAATGGATGTCGTAATATATAAGGCAAGGCATAAGAGAAACTGGTCTTTTGGAGAAAAAATATCTCATTTACCAAATCATTAGAAAATCTGACATACTCCCTGTGGTGTAGGACAAGAGAAAATATATAAGCTGTGCATAATTATTTAGAATACCTGGTTACTATAAGAAAAGTCAGCGTTTTAACCATCCAAAATTATGTGAGCATAAACAAGGTTTATTCTTGGTTTTTCTGACCCATTCACCTCTAGTACTTCTCACCTGAACCCTAAATATGACATAGAAGGTCTCCCAACCTTCAAGATCAGATTTGGGGCACAAGAAAGAAAGGAGAAAGGAGTAGATTATTCCATTAGGAGCTGTATTTTATTGTTAGGTACATACCAATTATGCTCTTTTAATACTTCCCTGTGCATAAATTGGATTGTAAATAGTAAGGGTAAAGTTTAGACTACCAAGATAAAAATTTACTCTTGATATTTACAATCCAACTTTAAAAGCATCATTAGTACAAAAGCCCAGAGATACAATATTAATGGCAATTTGACTGCTTGCCCTGCCATATTTTAAAGGATTGTTTCAAAACTCAGTAGTGTCAATAGATAACAGTTATCAGTATTCATCTAGAATGCATTATCTGGAAATAGGTTTTAGTGAGCTCAGATGGGATTACTTCTGAGTAGATTAATGTTATCAATTACTATGAGCTAAAAATTCGAGCTAACATGAGGGTCTTAGTTTAAATATCAGTGTTTAGAGGACTACTAGTACATTGTGGGTTTTTCTCCTTCCTTCCTTCTTGTGAAATAGTTGTTCCTCGATACCAGAATTACTAATGCAATGCAGGTAGTTCACATTCAGTAATCACAATTGGGACTTTTGGTTGTTAAGTGAAGCGTTTTTAAGTGAAGCAGTCAGTAAGTGAAATCTTGACTGTGCTCATGATCTTACTTCAGCATTCTTTTGATTTACAGACCTGTGAAGGTCATAAATGTAGGGCAGTGTTTCTCAACCTGGTGGCACGTTGAAGATGTGTGGACTTCAACTCCCAGAATTCCACAGCCAGCTTTGTTGAAGTTTACATATCTTCAAGTTGCCACAGCTGAGAAACCCTGATGTAGGGAGTAGTCACATTACTTTTTCATCTTCATATTCATCTTCTTCATCATCATCATCATCACTTCAAATGGTCACTAAACAGCGCAGCCATTAAATGAGGATTATCTGTACCTTAATCTGAAAAGGGCAAATTAGGGTCAAGGCTATCAACCAAACCATAACGTGAAGTTGATTTGTAAACAATAGGTAATAACAATATTATTATTGTTAGTCAAAATCTGTACAAGTCAGATGATTTGACAAAACATGGATAGAACCAGTTCAAAAAAAGAGGAAGATATATGCATAATGGAATGAGATTATATCAACTCAGGATACATTGTAGGATAGAGAAACAAACCTGTCTTGATGCTTCACCGAGATTGCGCATACACACACACACACACACACACATATCCATATGGTCAAGGCTTCTGCAGATCACAATTCCTCATTTAATAAACATCTGGAATAATATAGAGATTAGACTTCACATTAGCTGCAAGACTGCAGATATATTAGACTTTCCCCAATGCATCCATATTTAACTCAGTCTTGCACTTAATTGCCTCACTGACAAAAGGATTTATTGAACCTAAATACTTTGGTCCATAAAATTATATTTCATCTCATAATTATGAACTTCAGCACTTCATTGGACAGTTAATGTTTTTCATCATGAAGTTCATTCATTCTTAGAAAGCAATGAAAAAAACAGTCAAGCTAAGATAAAGCTCCCAGACAAATCCAAAATCCCCTTTTTTCCTACAGGTATTTACTTAGGGTAAGCTTTCAGTGACATTGATGGGGCTAAATTCCTAGTATATATGCACTGGACAATAACCACAAGAACAATACAGTATACAACAAGTTCTCCAAAAGTTGTTTTACATTTTTTGCTTGCGCTCTGTAAAATGATCATAAATTTGCCCATAAAATACAAATTCAGCTTGTCTAGCTTAATATTTAGGGTGTATTCTGGAAGTGTTTAATGCAGCAAAGGAGTAACTTCCATTGAACAAAATACTCTGGGAAAAGTCTAAAATTACACTTTTTTTACTGTTAAGGAGTCAAGGGCACACAAATTTATTTCAATACATGTTCTGCCCTCAAGACTGGAATAATGTTGCTAGTTTCTATACAGATCTTGGGCACCTACCTCTTTAGACTGCTACTTGTTTTGTTTTTTTCTATTCAGGATATTCATGGAACCCGGTTTTTTTCCTCTTCATTATTGTCACTAGCCTTCTCATTCACCCCCAAAGAATGCTGAGTAGTTAAATGACTCAATCTGCATATCCAATTAGATTTATAAAGCAGCAAGTTTCAGGGAATTAAATAGAATTCACTTTTGAGCAAAAGCTCTTCCAATTAGGTTGCAAAACTCTAAGTAAAAGAACAAGACTAATGATTCCTTCTTTTTAACCTCTCACTTGCCGGAATCAACACTATGATCCTGACTACAGATGCAATCCAATGCACACTCAGGCAACAGCAAATCCTTTTGAACTTCCGCCACATGAATATACTTAAGGCTGTGTGGGTTTGCTGCCCTCAAAAGCTTAGAGCGCCTCACAACAGATCTATTTCTTCCCTCAGGGCTAGGAGATTCGTTTGGCAGTTTTTCTAGGCGCACCTCTCTGAGGTGTTTGCATTTTTCAGCTCAGAAAATAAACAAATGTGGCAACCAACCAACCTACCAACCTCCCTCCTTGGCAGAATGGCAATACCTCCACCAATCATTATCCCTTTCTGCGACATTTAAAACAAACCTTGATGTCCTTTTATAGGAGATTTCCTCAGGGAAATCATTACCATCTTAGCCTTCCTGTGGGATGGTATTAAGGAAAAGGGGGGGGGGAAAGGGGAAGAAGTTAAACCGATTTCCTTAATCTGCTTTCCTGAAACAAACAAACAAAAGCTATTCCTCCCCCCCCCCAATCTGACGGCCAAGAGACAGCTGTCCCGACATCCCAAACACTTTTTGAAAGTCAAGCCCGGCGATCTGGCAAAGAAGCCGACTTCCCACCGGGGCAAAGTGACAGTTGCACAGCTGAAAGCCACGGCACTTCTCAACTCTTCCCTGCGCGCTTTGACAATGGGGAGAATGAAAACTCTGCTTCTCGCCCAGCTTGCTTCTCCCACGCGCGGCAGCGCCCGGCAAACCCGCTGACCTGACCCCGCGATGCTGACAGGGTAGGAAACGTCGGAAGGGGCAGAATAAAGCAGAAGGCGGGCACGGGAGAGGGGGCTTTAGCCTCTTGCAACACTTCGGCGTTCCCGGGCGGCGAGAAAACCGAGGGGACCGTCCCCAACGGCGTCGAGTTCAGAGCCCCGGACTCAGCTCGGCCTCCCCACCTGGACCAACCGCTTCAAGCTTGGGTTTTTTTCCCCCTTTCCCCAGCTCGGTGGGAATCGCATCCCGGTCCTCTCTCTCTCTTTGGCCAGGCGCCGAGGGTATCGCACCGCGGAGGTCCGCCGCCTCTCCCCCCTCGCCAAGTCAATCCTCCTTTAATCAGACTAATAAAGTTTAATCGGCCGCTTTCTTGGATTTGGAGTCCTCCCCCCCACCCCACCCCCTCCAGCTCCTTCCCGTGCGTGTTCGCTTCGCCGGGGCTGAGCGCGGTGGCGCTCGCCTGGCTCTCCCCTCCTCTGCAGCGAGGCTTCCTGAAGGGCATCCGAGCCAAAGAGGATGCCGAGGGCGGTTCGCTCGCGAAGTCTGCGTGTGCGGGGGGGGGGGAGCCTCCCGGTGCACATGGCGGGCAGCGCTCACCCCTGACTGGCGTCCCTCGTTTCGCTCGCCCCGTTCCCACCCAACGCCTCCCCTCCCCTTTAGGGAGCTGATCCCCTGCCCTGCGTCGCTGGGAGTCCAGCCCTGCTGGATCTACGGACGCCCCGCTTGAAGGATTCGACCCACCACGTCTACACGCGCGCGCACCCACACAACACACAAACACACACAAAAAGCGAGAGAGGCGGGTAGCGGGCACGGAGCTAACCTTTACCGGCGGGGCTGGGCTGCCTTTGCCTGGCGAGCGGCGCGGAGGCTTCAGCGGAGCTCCGGCTCCCGCGGCCAGCCTTTGTCTTCCTGCAGCCTCTGCGCTGCGCGAGTCTCCCGACAGCCAGCATCACTTCTCCATCAGCCACCCCGCAGCCAGCGAGCCAGCTCCCCGCAGCTGCACCAGCCGCCGCGGCAGCAGTTCCCACCGCACGCCCAGCCAGCAATGGAACTTAGCCCTCGGCGACTGACAAGCGCGAGCAGCCAATCGCCGCCTCTTTCGGCTCTCGGGGAGCCCGGGGTACGGACCAATCAACGGAGGAACGACCCCCGCGGTCCCCTCCTTTCTCTCTCTCTAGCTTTCGCTCAGCAAGCCTGGCTTCCGGGAGAGTGGGAAGCGCGAGATGCGTTCGGGGGGTATATGGTCTCGCGCTCGGGCGCTGTGGTGGGGGGGGGAGAGCGCGCGCGGGGGTTGCATTGTTTCCGAATGGAACCGAGTAGATTGCATCCTTTTCCCTGCTAAAAAGGAAAAAAAATAAAAGAAATCGGTTGACTTACCGTACCTACCGTTGATGATGCCAGAAGACCGCCTGAGAAGGAACGACTGACCGACTGTGCAAATAACTTAACAGCCTTCTGGAGAGGATCTCTGGAAAAGTAAGCGGACCAGCAAAACGGATTGCACAGAAGATGGGCGATTATCTTCAGCTGGAAGAAGGAGGCTATGGGATCACCTCAGCTTGCATCCCTTTCTCTTTCCACCTTCGGCGCACCTCTGAGGTTAAATCGTGGGCTTTTCGTAGGCTTTACCTTTTTTTTACTATTACAGCAAGAGGTTTTACAAGCTGGCAAAGAAAGAAAGGGAGTTTCGGATGGCCATTTCTAGCTTATTAGCTAGCTTTACTCACTTCTGTACTCGGAAAAAAACCAGGAGCCTCATTTTAAAAAGTCTTTACTTTTTTTTTCCTTAAAGAAAAAAGAAAAATATTTGGGGTGTGAATGACCCCTGCAGATACATGAAGCAACACAGAAGGAGTGCTTTGGAACTAATTGTGGTGCTTGTCTCTAGAAATGAGGAAGTTACTAAATGGCAAAACACAGAATAGCCAGTCCATGGCAGCAAAAGTTAAAGGAGAAAATTCCTCCTATTTTTTTGGCCATCAAATAGTCCCCTGGATTTTTGCAGCTCCCCCCCCCATTTGGTAGCGGAGCTCTGAGGTGAAAGAAAATGTGTTTTATTTTTTTCACAGCCTCTCTTAAGAGTGTCATGCTGCTGTTTGCTGTGCATTCTCCGTGACAGGAGCTAATAAAATAACAGGGGGGGTTCTCAAACCGACACACGCTACATTTTAACTGACCTTGAAACAGAACAACCGAAAAGTGCACTTAGAAAACAAGTAATCAATGTGGGGAAATGGGAATTTCCTAGTAAAACATTTCAGCCATGCATGTACAAGTGTCCCTCTACTTAGGACAGTTCACTTAGTGACCGTTTGAAGTTACAACTGCACTGAAAAAAGTGACTTATGACCATTTTTCACACTTAGAACTGTTACAGCATCCTCATGGTCACGTGATTTACATCCAGATGCTTGACAACTGTCTCACATTTATGACGGTTGCCAATGTCCCAAGGTCATGTGATCACCTTTTGCGACCTTCTGACAAGCAAAGTCAATGATTCACTTAACAGCCGTATTACTAGTTTAGCAACTGCAGTGAATCACTTAGCATATGTGGCAAGAAAAGGTGTTAAAATGGGGCAAAATTCACTTAACAAATTTCTCACTTAGCAGCATAAATTTTGGGCTCAATTGTGGTCATACGTTGAGGACTACCTGTACCTTCATAGTTAGTTCACTGCCACTGCTTTCATAGGACATGCGCATCCACAATGGTTGGAATCATGGTTTCTTCACCCAGTTTTCTTTGTGTGATATGTTTGAATCCTATTTCAGGGGCTGAAATCACAGCTGCAAAAATAGTTCACAAGCTTGTGATCTGGCACAATTGGTGGCAGCCCCTATCTGACCTTGGCTGGTCTCAGTCAGGATAGTTCTCATTTTTTTAGATCCAGTTGCTCCTTTTGTGTAGCTGTCCTGATTGATATACATTTCTTTAAAAGCTTTCTGACTCAGTAGTTTTACCTTCACTGTCCCAAGAGACATTTTCATGGAAAGATGCTTTTTTGCTTATATATATTTTAGACTCGCCTTCTTTCATGTTCAAGAAATAAAAGATGTTTGAAATTCTTAAAAAAAGCTAAGTAAACTCTTTTTTAAAAATCTAATGGCCTCCTATCTAAATTCTTGATTTAGATGGAAGGCTGTTGGGAAAATCTGCAGACTGTGTAAGGCGGCAATGGCAAATCACGTCCATATTGTTGTCAAAAAGTCAAACATGGGCTACCTATGAAACCCCCAAGTTAAGAACGATTAAAAAAAACAAGTTGCATTTTTTACTTTCTGTTTTGACATGTACACACAAATTACGATTATTATTGGGAATGGGTCTCTAGCAATGTTTCTCCTTTTTTGTATCAGTTGTTACTGGGTTTTTTTAATATCAAGTAATAACTTCTCTATTTCAGCTAGGATTTATGACATGGGAGAGAAAAATGCTGAGAGGAAAAGGTGATAATGGGGAAAGTGATAATAAAAAGTGGATTGGATTGTCATGCATATTTTTAATGCAAGGGTCTTCCCTTTCATTGGGTCTATTTTATTGCACACATTAATTTTTGTTTCCATTTACGAAACTAATTGCTGTGAACATTTTGAGAGCAGTTGCAATACATAAAAAAAATTTAAACTGTAACCCAAGGGCTTCTTACTCAGAGCAGGGCTCTCAGAATGACCTCTTGATCTGAGCCTTACAAGATCTTTTTCCAGTTGGGTATCCTCCAGATATGTTGGACAACCAATTTTCACAGTACTTCAGTCAACATGAGAAACACTGCCTAGAGCAAACTTGTAAGATCGGATTTAAATACCAAATGCCAGATTTAAATTCCAAAATCTTATTATTCTACCCCTGTAGAATTGAGGACAGTGTTTAAGGAACTGAACTCAAAAAGTCTTGTATCCTAACCCTTTTTCAGAGTTTAAGAGGATGTTGCCCTTAGCTTACGTGAAGATGAAAAAAACCCAAATAATAATTAGGGGGGGGAATTTATTTATTTATTTATTTAGAATTTATAAAATTTGTATGCCGCCCCTCTCCAAAGACTCAGAAAATAGTAAATGAAACACTATGTGTTCTGCTGAATCTGTTTAACTGAGAATTACTTATTAAAATACCAATATTAATACTGACTCTGTGCGTTTTGGTAATCCATGGAGGTCTGGAGCGCTGTAGAAATTTCATGTGAAGCAATGAAGCTGAACTGAAGACACTCGTTTTCCAGTTGTTGACTTGACTTTACAAGGGAAGAAACTCTAGCCTCTTCAATAAAAGGACCCCATATTCCCCTGAATGCAGAGTGCTTAAAGAGCAGAGCACTGATCCAAAGGCTGATAAAATCCATGCCTCTATGTCAACATTGCTTGAGATAATTACCCCTGGGTTTTAGAAAGTTTAAGACAAGTTGTGTGCAGAAAAAGTCTAAAAGGAGTAGCTGATTTCTTGTTTGTTTTTGTAAGTAACATTTCTGTATTTTGCAGATAAGCAGATCAGCATTAGCTAGAAGTCAGAAGTATAAACCCTCTTAATGGACTGTCGGTCCAAATATATTAAAAACTAAGGTAGACAGTCATCACAGGCAAGGTTATCTGCCACAAAAGGAGGGAAAGAAGGAAATAAAGTTCAATAGAGATCTTATAGGGGGAGATATATGTTAGCCAAAGATCAGGACCTAACAACATTTTATTAAAAGGCATAACAGCAGCTCACTCCACTGGATGCGAATCCTATAAATGGCAAATTATCTAAAAAGAGTTTCTTGAATCAAATAAAAGTCTGTTTTTCTACCCATTTCCAGAGGGGTATCCATATGAATCTGTCATATTTGGTTAATCCATTTCTACTGTGGGACTCTTTATTGCTTTATCCACATAAAAATTCAGTAGTATTTTCCATCCTATATTGTCACAATAGTCTTTTCATTTCAAGCTGTTAATGTCTCAACCCAGTTTGGTGTAGTGGTTAAGATATTAGATGGGAAGCCAGGAGACTGTCTGACAGTGCACCCCTAGACATGAAAGCTGGCAGAGCAATTTCAGACCACTCAGCCAACCCACCTCACAGGTTGTGGTGAAGAAAACAAGAAGCAGGAACAATATGTACACCACATGAATTGCATTAAATGAAGGCAGGATATAAATCTGAACCCTCAGATGCAAAACATCAAGTGCCTTAAAAGATAATGCAGAGTAGCAATTAGGAACACAAACTGCAAGAAAATGGCTTAATTCAAGATAAGTGAAACAGGGTCATAATTAGCAACACAAATTGCTTTTCCCTGTTACTATGTCTTGGGGGAAGGGGACACAGCTTGTAGATTACCTATTACAGTATTGCTTGACAAGCAGCATGAAAAATACAGCAGAAAAATACGTTCAGTCCTGAACGTATAGCAAATTCAAAGAGCGGAGATGTCCAACATCCTTTACACGTTTTTTCAATTTCACATATGCAGGCAAGAAGTCTGAAAAGGAATAAAACTGGCTTCTGCAGCAAGTAGAAAGCTTAGATTTGTGGTCAAGTTTTCAGATTTCCTGCCAGATGGATGGTTCTGCACCCTGCTTTCCTTTCTTTGAATCTTCACTTGTTTGGGCAGAAGCCTGATCTTGTATAAATTAGGGATAAACAGTCTTGGAGATGTCGGAGGCAGTGAATGCCATCTTGAGCAGAGGGAATAAATAAAATGGGAGAATCGATGACAGTATTTGGGTACGTTAGGGGTTTCCATTTCCCACATTCGGAGTGGGGGTCTGAGGTTGTTTTCTTTGTTTTTAAATTATATTAAATCTATTCCAGGTTTTATGTGACAGGCCTTAATTTTGGACCGACAGACCCCACCCTGCTTGTATTTGTCCACTGCAGTCAGAGTTCACTACAAAATGTGGCTACAGATTATCCATCTGAGATCTCCAAGTGAATTGGACATGTAGAACATCTTAAATGGAGAGCATTGCATGCTTGTTTTAAAATAAAAGATGGATTACCATTCACCCAGAAAATTTGTAGAGTCAGGGATTTCCCCTTTATGTGTCCTGGACAGTAAAATCTATGCACACAAGCCTTAAGTCCCTAATGAAGCGATCTTTAATTGAGCCATAATGTTTTGGAATCTTAAAAATCCCATAGAGAGCTGATTTTTTTTTTACTATTTTTAAATATAGCAACATTGGAATAAAGATACCTATTGACTGAAAGTTTCATGTAATATTCTAGAAGTAGCTCAGGCATCAGAAAGATAAAGTGTCTATAAAAATGTTAAACTGACTGCTGAATATAAATAAAGGTTCATGTGTAAACTATTTTATATTTTGACTTCAAATTGAAAAATCATTCTACCCAAGACTGGGGTAATCTTATGTCCAGATTTTTTGAGTAGTCAAGAAGTAGATTCAAATTGAAAATGTAAACATAAATCTTCAGCTATCCTTTTTTGTACAATGTTCAAGATTCAGCCTTCTGATTCAGTTTCTTCTCATCATATAATACCTCTGGTACAAATAATAGCTATTTTCTTGCCTAGAAAAACCTGCCCTCAGCCTACTCAGAATCCGTAATGTGTCTAACCCAATTCATCAAAAGAGCTGAAGAAAAGTAAACAGCATTTGGTTGGAATACAAAATCCCATCTATTGTGTGTGAAAAGCTATACCATGGCAGCCAGTTTCAAAAATGTCCCATGAGATAAACAAAATGATTAGGAATCCAGCATTTTGATAATCCGTCTATTAGTTTCTTGTATACAGTGCCAAGCACTTTCAATATAATGTGAAAACTGGTATCAAAGTGATCTCACTTTCACTGAGGCTTAAAGGAAGCCTCAATGCAATGGAAGGAATAAGGGCCATAGAAACAAAATTAGAGTGTCCTCTAGGTGCTGCCTGTAATCTGGATGCTATATTTCTGTTGCCATAGAAATGTTACGGCACAGAGGTGTGTACAGATGGAGGAGACCTTTGCCACTCAGGGCCAGAAGCCTGACAGAAGATAGTGACATAGAAGTATTCCGGTTTAAATAAGAACCTCAGATAAAGCCCATTCCTTTAGCATGCTAGGGAAAGGAAGAAACCAAACCTGTTTATAATTTCTCAGTTTGCAATCACTCTTTAGGTAATCTAGCTGAGCCTAATTACCTAAAATAACTTTTCCAGCAAAATTGCACTCTATTGTCAGTTTCTTTGAAACAAAATATATTAATATTTCCCTTTTAAGAAGTCTCATTCAAATTGCAACCCTTTTGATTTACTTCTCAAATATCAAACTGTGTTCTAGCTTTTTCATATGCTTACCATGTCTTACACAGAGTAGTAACACTTTTTATAACAGAAGTTCCCTGCGACAAAGATGATAGTTGCCCATTCCTGCTCAAACACGTACCTGCCATTGGTGTTAGAAGCCTTTACAGAATAGAATAGAATAGAATAGAATAGAATAGAATAGAATAGAATAGAATAGAATAGAATTTATTAATTGGCCAAGTGTGTCTGGACACACAAGGAATTTTTCTCTGGTGTAAATGCTCAATTCTTACATACAATGAATACAATTGACAAACAATGGTTACAATCCTACGATACATTCATTATCATAAAGTACATTCATTGTGTCGTGTATGTATTAGGTACATTTATAATCAAAGTATATTCATCATGTCATCATGTTATGAAGTACAATCATCATGTCAAAAAGCATTTCATCATGTCATATATCAAAACGTTTGTGGCAAACAAAATTGTGGTTTCCCAAGTCCCGAATAGTCTTCCCCCAAAACTTTCCCATACCAACACCAGTGTAGTCCCCCAGGTTCTATAGTCTAGTCCAGGAAAAACCAGGGAAGCCATCACAATAGAAGTGTATACTTCTTTCAATGCTGCTCTTTCTCTCAGGCTATCTGATTGGACAGAGTTGAATTCCTAGCTCTCATTCTAGATTTGGAAAGATCTATAAGAAACTCAAAAAGACTATACTAAAAATACTGGATAAGAGAAATTGAATATAGGAAATATCAATTTGAATTTATTTTCATTAAATATTTGTTCTGTTAATAATGACAGCAGAAATGGTTAAAAATCAAATGAAAAGGATTTAAAACTGGACATCTCCTGGAAATGATCAATACATGACTTTTGGCTCAAAAATCTGACTATCTTAGATCCAATTGTGGCTACATAGCTTAATGAAGTATTGCATAAATTCGCAAAGCCTATTTGATTCAAAGAGACTGAGTGAAAGAGACAACACCCCTAAACTATCAGCCCATAACTTACTGCATACAATGTTTACATTGCTCATAGGCATAATAGCAGAAAACACCCAAAGATTATTTAGAAGAAAATGACATAATTTCAGTAGAACAGAAAGGAAATAAAAGAAAACAAAAATAGAGGTACAAAAGATCAACTTCTGAATGAAAAATTGTTTTGAAGAATTGTGAAAGCTGAAAAACTAATTTACATATGGTCTGGATTGATTAGAAAAAGGTGCTTGATTCATTATATATAGTTGGATCATCAAATGTTTGGAAGCAATTGGTGTGAGTAAAAACATTAGAATGTTCATAGAAAAAGTAATGAAGCAGTGGAAGAATGAATTGGTGGATGGAAATGAAAAATATGGACGTCCACATTAGGAGAAACATTTTCCAGGGCGACTTATTATCCTTGTTATTTGTCATTGCCAGGATCCTAGTTTCAGTGATTTTGAAAAGAAATAAACATGCTATCAAAGAGCAAAAAATGCTAATAAAATCTCACGTTTATTTTATATGTATGATTTCAAGTTTTATGGAAAAACAAAACTTGAAATGCAGTCAATAAACACTGCATGGTTTTTTGGCATAGATATAGCAATGGAATTTGGCCTAGAGAAATATGTCTTAGTAGCAATAAATCAGGGTAAAATCACAAGCAGTAATGAAATTGATGGTAATGCATGCAATCCCAACACATCTGGAACACTGCTTGAACACCATTGGCATTGACAAAATCACCATCTGTCAATTGTAAAGGTCAGCTTTACTTGGAACAACTTATGTCCTACAACAATAACTTTAACACAGTAACTTTAACACAACCAAACAACAACATATGCTTATTGCACCTCCTTGGGAAGCGCCTGATAAATAGACCAAGATGCCAAATCCAACTGAAATATTTGGTTGTGTGACCAATCATCATCATCATCATTTGCAATTAGTAATTTATTATTAACAGCAGATTAACTATTACTAGCAGTTTTATTTTTAGTAAAGCTGCGGCAGAAGATATTTTATTTTATTTATTATTTAATCTGATGTAGCAGGTTTGCTTTTTAATATTAATAGAAGAGAGAACAAAAGATCAACTCCTATTTGATAAGATGATTTGGAAAACTGCAAGAGAAGGAAAACCAATGTGAATGTAGCTTGAATTGAATACGTAAAGGCATTTGTTTCCTTACCACATGATTGGATAACCAAGTGTCCAGAAATAATAGGAGTCAGAAGCTTTGTGCAAAGATCAATGTCACAATGGAAGACACAGTTGCTGCTCAATGGTGATAGGGAGGCTAATATCAAGAGAGAAATGTTTCAAGGAGACTCACTGTCAACACTACTGTATGCCATTGCATTGATTTCTCTGACAACAATGCTAAACAAGTCATGCCTTGGCAATGAAACATCAAAAACATCTGTCAGGCTACCTCACCTCCTTTACATGGACAATCTGAAGCTGTATGGAAAAACAACATCTGAAATAGAATTATTGCCCAATACTGTTGGAATATACAGTCAAGATATTGCAATGGAGTTTGAACTGGAAATGTTGAATTCGGTGAATAAAGGAGTCAAGAGATGGCTAGCAACAACTTCTGTCTTTATTCAAAGCTCCAAACATCCACCAGCCAGCTCACTGACAGCTCTGCCTTTTATACAGGGAGCTGTCAGTGAACTGGCCAATCACAGGTCTTTATTTTCCCACTTCAACCTAACTGAAGTTAGGTTCAAACTAATGCATTTAACAAGGTGTGTATACTACACCCCTCCCCTCTTAGTTGGGCTCTTCCGATTAGCATGCGTAGTCCTGGAGGTACACGGGCGTGTCCTGTGCCTCGAGGACCTGCGCAGCTCATTTGGAAGAGCGGCTCTGGGCTGAGTGGCTGTCTCTGCTGCTCCCTCTAGAGGCCCCACTGAAATTGCCTGGGTATTCCTCGAGGTCTCTCTGGGCTGTGTTGTCGGGCTGACGTTGCTGAGTCCCAGGATAAGCGAAGTCTTCCATTTTCCAGTACCTCTCAGAGATAGCGGGGGCATAGTTGTTAGTGTTGATATTTTCTTGGGGATTGTTTAAATCGGTTAGTGAAGGGGCCTGGATAGTAGTTAGTTCATGGTTGTGTAGTTGATGAATGTGTCTTTTCCAGAGCCTTCCGTTGGCCATCTTTATTGTGGAAGAGCTAGGCCCAGTTATGGTTTCAACCCACCC
>JANHFO010002226.1:44868-64353 GCA_032468095.1 Pareas carinatus | reverse complement strand
AAAGATGAGGAGGGAAAAAATTATTGTTATTTTCAATGTTTTAACATATTATATGTATAGTAGAATCCTTTTTCTGTTATATATTTGTTATATTGAAAATAAAACTTTTTTTATATAAAAAAAGAAAAAATTGAGAATTTTTTTCTCATTATAAAGGTTGCTTGTTCAGAAGACCATTCATGGTAGGTGTCATACATATAAATTGTCCATTCTGAATGTAAAATCATTTTTCTAGCTGGACAAAATGCTCTATCTCTCATAGTACTAGAAGAGAGATACAAGGGAGACACAATATCTCCTTAAAAGATAATGTTTGAGATGAACTCCCTGGAGGGGAGCCAGCAAGGATAAGCTCTCTGGAGGGGAGACAGGAAGGGGAGCAACCTCAGAACTCAGCTAAAGTTTGGAGAGAATTCCCCAGTGGAGCAGCGTTAAGGGCTGCCAAAGCAGCTATCAGGTAGCCATTAGCTGTGACCAGCCAACAAGAAGATAAAGCTAAAGATTGCAGATTGGGGTAAGAACTGTGATGTTTCTATCACCCCTTTCATGAACAGTTTCAGAGAAGTGTGACTGAATTCAGGGGTAACAGAGTCCCCAAAACTGGGAAATCGGTGATCCTTTTTAGAGGGGCAAAAAAGCCAAAGAGCAAATAGGAAGTCATTTTGACAGATCTTTGATGGGAGAGAGAGTGCTTGAAACACTTGGAAGTGGGAAGGAAGAAAAATCAGTTCCATAAACTTAACCAAATTCTAGGAGGAGTGTTGAAGATTTCTAATTTCTAATTAAACACAACTTCCCCAGTAATTTGAATGAATTACAAGAAAGTTCATTAGGATATAAATTAATCTAGCTGAACTAAGAAGGGAACTGGAGATATCTAGTGGCTGAAAAAGTCCATACACCCTTTAAGCTGCATCTGATGCAATAAAGGAATTATCTTAGAAGTTAAAGCAAACTATAAAAAATAGTATTGTTAAGAGAAAACTAGGAATAATGATCCAGAGCACCAAGAAAGAGACAACCTTGACCACTACATTAACAACCCAGGGCTCTCCATAGACAAGTCAGCTACAAATTAAAAAAAAATAGAAGTATCTAATAACCAGATATTTGAAGCACTGCAACAATATGGGTCACAAATAGGTGAAATAAACCACAAACTAGATATAGCCAACCAGAAAATAGAATGCATAAATGAACAACTAGCTGACATAAAAATACAAAACAAAAGACACCAACAACAGATTCTAAAGAATGAGCAAAGGATTCAAACACTTGAATAAAGAGTACATGATAATGAGAAGAGAATAGAGGAACTGCTGGAAGAAAATTCCAAATTAGAACAAAATAATAAAGAATTACTTTTCTGCTCTGATCGCATCTGCAGATAACTGCCCTGCTGTCTTGTTTGAGGTGGCCTGCTCTCTCCTCCAATTGGAGAGATGGGATGGCCCCTTGCAGGGTCAGGCGGAGGATTTTAAAAGTTATTTTCAGGATAAGATCAATCAGATCCAGGGTGGCTTGGACTCTGACTGGGTTAGTCCAGGCGGGGTGACTGAGACGAGTCTTGAGAGTTTTATTTAGGATGAGTTTGACACTGTGGCTCCCGAGGACATGGACAGGATACTGGGGTGACTTAAGGCAACCACATGTTTACTGGACCTGTGTGCCTCCTGGTTGGTGCTGGCTTCCTGGGAGGTGACACGAGGCTGGCTCCAGAGTATTGTGAATGCTTCGTTGAGGGAGGGGTTCTTGCTGGCCGCCTTAAAGGAGGTGGTGGTGAGGCCCCTACTCAAGAAGCATTCACTGGACCCGGCTGTTTTAAGTAAGTATTGTCCCATCTCCAACATTCCTTTTGTGGCGAAGGTTGTAGAGAGTGTGGTTGCACAATAGCTTCCCCGGTACCCGGATGAAACTATCTATCTAGGCCTGGGCACAGCACAGAAATGGCATTGGTCGTGTTGGTGGATGATCTCTGGAGGGCCCGGGATAGAGGTTGTTCCTCTATCCTAGTCCTATTAGACCTCCCATTGACTATGGTATCATGCTGCGCCGGCTGGGACGGTTGGGAGTCGGAAGCACCATTCTTCAGTAGTTCTCCTCCTACCTCTCTGACCAGTCGCAGGGGAGCAGAGGTCGACACCGTGGCACCTCACTTGTGGGGTGCCACAGAGGTCGGTTCTTTTGCCACTCCTGTTCAACATTTATGTGAAGCCGCTGGGTGAGATCATCTGTGACTTTGGGGTGGAGTTCCCTCAATATGCTGATGACACTAAGCTGTACATCTCCACCCCAGGTCTCCCCAATAATGCCAGCAAAGTGATGTCCCCGTGCCTGGAGGCCATGCGGATCTGGATGAGGAACAACAGACACAAACTCAACCCCTTCAAGACTGAGTGACCTCATCTGACCCCATTGCTGGCTATTGGGGGTGAAATATTGACCCCCACGGAAAGGGTGCCCCAAATCCGGGTGTCCTCCTAGATGCACGGCTGTCCTTGGTGAACCATGTGGCAGCCGCCACCAGTAGGGCTTTTTATCAGGTTCGCCTGCTACGCTAATTGTGCCCCTTTCTAGATCAGGATGCCTTACGGATGGTCACTCAAGTGCTCATCACTGCCTGCCTGGACTACTGGAATGCTCTCTACATGGGGCTCCCCTTGGGACGTACCCGGAGGCTCCAGTTGGTACAGAATACAGCCGTGCAAGGGATTATGAGGGTCAGGGGTTGTGCCCATGTGACCCCCCCCTCCTGCCTGAGCTGCACTGGTTGCACTGGTGGTCTTCCAGGTACACTTCAAGGTGTTAGTTACTACCTTTAAAGCGCTACATGGCTTAGGACCTAGATACTTACAGGACCGCATTCTATCAGCAAATACCTCCCATCGACAAGTACGCTCCCACAGAGATGGCTTTCTCAGGGTCCTATCGGCCAGATAATGTTGGCTGGCGACCCCCAGCCTTCTCTGTGGCAGCACCCACCCTCTGGAATGACCTTCCCCCAGAGATACGAACAATATTGGACCTCCATGCCTTCTGCCGCGCTGTAAAAACTCACCTTTTTATTCAGGCCGGTTTGGCCTAGCCACACCTCCCCCCTGTTAAGTTTTTAAAATTTTTATTTGTTTTAAATTGGTCTTATATTTGGTCTTTTTAGTAAAAATTCAGCCACTTAGTAATTTATATTTTTAACTGAGTTTTTTTAATTGATGTTTGTATTTGTGTGTTTTTTATTGGCTGTACATCTCACTGAGTTCCTTTGGGGAGAAGGGCGGTATAGAAATTTAAATAAAGTAAAGTAAAAAAGTAAAGTAAATACTATAAAAGCATACAAGGAACTATAATTATACCCTTAAAAGAAGTATGCAACAAACTACTGACTGTTGGGAAAATTCCAAAATAATGGCTAGAAGTAAACATTGCGCTGATCCCCAAAGAAGGGAATGATCTGGACTTGATTACAAATTATAGACCAATTTCACTACTATATACGAACTACAAAATATTTGCCTCAATTATGGCAGACAGGTTCAAACTTTGGTTAAAAGAATACATACACACAGATCAAAACAGCTTTTTACTTGGCAGACAATTAAAGAACAATCTAAGAACTATAACTGACACCCTGGAATATGATGAGATGCACATTGGAAAAAAGATGGTGATCAACTTCCTTGATGCACAGAATGCTTTTGATAATGTCTCTTGAGACTTTATGTTGAAACAATTAGAAATATTAGGCTTGAGCACTAACTCTGTAACAGCTGTATACCAAAGGCAAGAAGAACAAAATAATAGTTGTTGAGGAAAACTAGGGCAATAGAGATATTGAAAGGTACAAGGCAGGGAACAAATTGGGAACAGACTATTAGGCAACAGTATTATTGTGGGTAAAGGAGTGGACACTATTAAGAAACAAAAGACTGTTAACCTTGGAAGAGTCTGACTTACAAATAGGATGGCATATATTCCTGGGCTTTGGGAAACAGAAATACACTCATACTTCCAAAACCATCTAGTGCGGAGGGTTCTCATAATCATTTTGGAAAAAGTTAAAGATAAATTATATAATAAAATCTCAACAATATCAACAATTGAGGCATTTAGTAAACCAAATCTAGTCCACCCTGAAAAAACTTGGACCTACCAAGATATTATCATAAAAATACAAGGAATCGATCTCTCCTGGTGGAAATATTTTCAAATAAGCTCAAAATTCACACAAGATTTTAAAAAACTGCTATTTATAAAAAGCTGATGGAATTCGACAAAATATTGTTAGATAATGACACAAAACTAATAAGGAAATTTTACAATTATCTAACCATGCTAAAGATGAAAAAAGAACAAATTAAAACCAATATGTTAAAATGGAAAACTAATATGGATAATCATTCCAGAAGAATAGGAACAATTATGGGAGCAAAATTATAAAATAATAAGTCTGCTGCATATAAAGAAAATCTCTATAAAATGTTTTTCCAATGCACATGTCCCCAAATAGATTAGCTAAGATATCCAAAAACAATTCTAATAAATGCTGGAAATGTTAGACTGAAATAGGAACCTACTTTCACATGTAGTGGACATGTAAGCACACCAAGGAATACTGTGAGAAAATCAGTTATTGGTTTACACATATAATGGGGGGAAAACTAGAGAAGCCTGAACTGTTTTTACTAGGTTTGGTCAAGGAGAACTTAAATAAACAACAGAGATATATGGTAATACACATACTCACAAAGCAAGAATAACTTATGCCCAGCACTGGAAAGATGGAACACCACAAGGAGAAGAAGAGGAAATATCAAAGATCTTAGAATACAAGAAGGATAAGAAAGTAAGAAAGGGTATGAAGAATGTTAGAAGTTAGAAGAAGGTAGAGAGAGAAGCATATATAGCTGGCCGAAGAGATTTTAGAAATAAGGCAACTAGGAAGAGAACCAGCAGAAAATTTTGAACTAGCGAGGAAATAAGTGCAGTAGGAAGGTAAAGTAAGTTGGAATAGAGATGGTTGTAGGAAGGCAACAAAATAAACAAAGGAACATGGGGAAATGAACAGGAGGAAATAAGGGGAAAGAAAGTGGTAAAGAAGGAGAAGGGAAGGGAAGGAAGAGAATACCAACCACCCATTAGATAGAACTAAATAAATCACTTCTCAAATCAACTATTCCCAGGGAATAATGTTTAAAGAACTGTGGTCTCATAAGGTTATAAATCATATGAATATATAAAACACAAAAAATGACGTAAACCATTGATGAGTTACACAAATAGGTCGATGGTTTTGAACTGTGATTTCAAGTTTTTCAATCAAGGGGAAATAGAAATACATAAGGAAATGGTATTGAAAATGAATAAGGAAGGATATACAAGATAATCAAAATGGTGTAAAAAATGTAGATGTGGTGTAATGATACAGTTTCTAGTCTGTGAGATATGTGTTAAAAGTAGATTGAATCCTAAAGGGAAAGGACAGAAGGGTAATTGTGGTCTCGTAAGGTCTTTATATCAAACGATACATTATTCAATCAAACAATGAACTATTATGAAGAGCCATGGGATAACCGATGATTGAGAGAATTAAAACCACAGTTACCTAATGAAGAAGTCAAAAAAATGTATAAACACATATATAATGTTTATAAGTTGCATATAGATTGTTGCATGTTTGTATAATTTGTATGTTATAAATGTTAAATCCAACAAAGATTTTTTTAAAATGAAAAGTCAGGAAGAGTTGCTACAGTTTCTATTGATGTAATGGTTTTGGAATAGGTTATTTAATAATCATCCTCAGTATGGAGCATTGATCTCAGATCAAGCATACATTTTTTAATGATATTTGGTTTTATTTATATTACACACTGCTGTATGGGGCATCAACTTTGAAGAAATTCGATAACTGAATTCTTATAGGAAATAATCTAAACCATTTCTCTCAGAATACTAAGCAGATATGAATTTATCTCTCCATGGGATTTTAACCTTCTTTGAGTATTATGATGAGTTCTGGGTAATTTAATGTGCATTTAAATTACCTAATGAACTCAGTAGTTCAAAAAGAGGACAAAAATAATCACTAAGCTTGTGAAACAAATTCAGATCGATATCTAGCTTAATATGTAACATGAGACAGATAGAGGACTATCTATTATCAAAAGCCATTTTCCTATTGTTCCTGGACAGTCATTTCAGTCTCTTCTGGAAGTGATACATTTGACAGAAGATTGCTTTCATTTAATTATTCTGTTCTAAATTATAAAGGAATATACCTAGTGCAGTTAATTCAGGCCCTAGTTTATGCCTTATTTTTACACCTAGTTTTGTGAAACCAAATACCTAGTTATTTGATAAGCATTAAACATGCAACTTAATTAAAGTAGAAGAACTTGATGTTTTGAGAAAACTCCTATTGATCAATATAGACTGCATGTTTGATATATTTGTTCATCTTGAGACAATCTTGCCCTACAATCTCTGGAAGTATGAACAATATAGAATAACAGAACAACAGACTTGGAAGGAACTTTGGAACTTTTCTAGTCCAATCCTATTGGACTATTCCAACTAGAAATAGATAAAACAAGAATGTCATCTTATGGGACCCTGTAAAAGTACTTTCTCTGTTGTCCTTCTACTTTCTGTAAGAGCTTCTTCTTGAGGTCTATGACATTAATTTTTTAATTTATTTTTATATTTTTTATACCGCCCTTTTCCCCGAAGGGACCCAGGGCGGTGTACAGCCATTTAAAAGACAGTTAAAACAAACAAACACATTGTAAGAAAAGATTTAAAAGTAGCATAATAATTGTGGCTGAATTTAAAAACCGAAATATAAAACCAATTTAAACCAACTCTAAAAGTATTTCAATTAAAATTACTAACATAATTTGAGCAAGAAAAGGTGTGATTAGGCCAAACCTGGGTAAAGAGGTAGGTTTTTATGGCACGGCGGAAAGGTCTGAGATAGTGCGAATCTCTGGGGGGGAGGTCCTTCCAGAGGGTGGGAGCCACCACAGAGAAGGCTCTCACCCTGGAGGTTGCCAGCTGACTTTGTCTGGCTGACGGCACCCTGAGGAGGCCTTCTCTGTGGGAGCGTACCGGTCGGTGGAAGGTATTTGCTTGCACAATGCGGTCCTGCAAATAACTGGGTCCTAACCATAGAGCGCTTTAAAGGTCATAACAAACACCTTGAAGCGCACCCAGAAACCCACCGGCAATCAATGCAGCTCACGCAGGAGGGGGGCCATATGGGTCCTGCCACTGGCCCCCATAACCCCCCATGTGGCCTCATTCTACACCAGCTGGAGCTTCCGGATGTGCCCCATGGGAAACCCCATGTAGAGAGCATTACAGTAGTCCAGATGGGCCATGACGAGTGCTTGAGTGACCGTCTGCATGGCATCGCAATCTAGAAAAAGGCGAACCTGGTAAAAGGCCCCCCTGGTGATGGCTGTAATCCTCTTACAGCAGGTACTGGTTTGTGAAATTTTGTGAGCTCACTAGAGTCCTAGGACTGTTTTAATTGTTGTATCCTCTGTATGAATGTTATCTACTTCTATTTCATTTCTCTTCTACTGTTATAAAGGTAGTATTTGTTAATGACCATTTTTTCAGCAGTTGTTCAAAATTACGACAGCACTGAATGAGGAAACGTATGGCTGCTCCTCAGGTTGTGGCCATTGCATCTCTGCAGTAATTATAGTTTGGGTGCTTGGCAACCAGCTAACCACTACAATAGTCCCAGGTCCTGTGGTCATGTGATCACCTTTTGCAGCCTTCACTGCTGGCTTTCATCAAGTAAAGTTAATGGGAGGTTGCAAATGACAATCGCATGACATTGACATTAAATAACACAAGGGACTTGTTTAATCACCACAACTGGAACTGACCGAATTGCCATTGTAAGTTGGTGTAGTCACATGACATCGGATTTTAAGACCAGGTTGCTTAGCGACAGTCCCAATTACCTTCATTAACTGAAGTTAACCTATGGTATGGTTTTAACTTTTCCTAGATACTGCCTTGAGACATTTGAGCACCAGGCATTCTTACAAATTCAGTTTAAAGGTAAAGGTTTCCTTTGGGTTTACTACACTAGTTGTGACTGAATTTAGGACAGGTCCCTCCAACCTTTTGGATACCAGGGACTGATTTATTGAAGAGGGGTTTTTCTGCAGACCAGAGGAGTTGTGGTTTTGCTTGCTGCCTGCATATCTCAGATGGGCCTTCATTTGTTTGTGCAGCCCTATTTCTGGCATGCTGCGGACCAGTGTCAATTCATAGACTGATGGTTGAGGATCCCTGCTTTAGGGGGTGGTGCTCATCTCCATTTCTTAAGCGAAAGATCCAGTGTTGTGTGGAGATTTTTCTGCAGTCATGTGGCCAGCATGATATTACACTGCAGCACAGAATGTATGGCAAAGCATGGAACACTATTCTGGATGTTTATATAAGGTTAGAAGTGTATAATTCAGCAGTTTGAGACTTGAAGTGCCATGAGACAGGTGAGTTCCTATCACTACTTCCAGCTATTGCCAGCTTAAGAGTTTGAAAGCATGTGAATACAAATTCAATAATAAGCAAAAAGTAATTCTATCCATTGGTCCATATGTCGAACTGAAAAAAAAAGCCACAAATATTCCCAATTTAATCCCAGACATGCCTGTTACATAATTATGTTCCATTAAATTTAATGGTTCATTCATAGAGGTTTTCACATTCAACCCATGATTTCTTATAATAAGGCTAAAGAAATTAAGCTCAAATCCTGGGCAACTATTGCAAGTTACTGTTTACAGTAGTAGGCTAGACTGGTCCATAATCCAGCCTTGAATAACGGTATCCTCATTCATATCCATGAGTTCCAAAGCAAATACCTCCCACCGACTGGTTCGTTCCCACAGAGAGGGCCTCCTCAGGGTGCCATCGGCCAGACAGTGTCGGCTGGCGACCCCCCAGGGGGAGGGCCTTCTCTGTGGCCGCACCCACCCTCTGGAACAACCTCCCCCCAGAGATTTGTACCATCAGCGACCTCCGTGCTTTCCGCCGCTCCATAAAGACCTATTTGTTTGCCCAGGCCGAGTTGGCTTAGGACACCCTGTCTCCCCTTGCCTATATATTGATGAATTTTAATTTTGGTCTTAAATTGGTTTTAGCAATTCGTCTTCCAAATCAGCCTTTCTTATATTTGTGTATTTTAAATTGTTTTTAAATATGTCATTCTTGTTGTTGTGTATGGTCTTAATTGTATTAATTTTATATGGCTGTGCACCGCCCTGGGTCCCTTCGGGGAGAAGGGCGGTATATAAATTTAAATATAAATAAATAAAATAAATAAAAATTATCAAAACCTCTGAAACTACCAACAAACTAACATTTCGGTAGTCTATAAACCATCAAAAGGCATCCAAACCATCCTAAGCAAAGGCCTATGAGTCAAATAAGACAAAACAGGAGTTGCTTATAATATAAAGACTATGAATAACCACGTGATTGAGCAAACAGGTAGAAAACTGAGAGAATACATTCATGAATATCATTTGACAATTAGGAGACACACAGTGAAATTTCTTAATGTCAGAGTAATACATCGAATCACAATTTCAATTGGAAAACTGTAGACATCTTAGACCAAGCCAGAATGCAGAAGAATTCCTAGAAGCATGGTAGCCTGATGAACCAGCCATTAGAAGATCCATTCATTTAAGCTTCATCTGCAAGCCATTTAAGAAAGGACACAACTAGAAAAAGAGGTAAACAGACCGAAACACATCCTTCCTCATCACATAGCTATTAACCAACATCTCCAATAAGCAGGACCAGCACCAACAAGAACAAAGAAGAAACAATATCTCATCCAAAAAGCAATCAAGGAAGAAACACTACCCCAATTATGCCTCATAAGATAAGCTACCACATATAAACAACCAGCAAGCTCCATTTCCCCATGCACTGATGATGTCACCTAGTCTGATAATGGAAGCCTTGTAGGAGGAGACATACAAGCTCCGAGAAGTCCAAGAACCCACAATTTAACCCCAAGCTCCACATACTGTATTGTGGCATCTAGGGGGTGGAGTAATGTCTCAAAATTGATTTGGGTTTTTTTTTTTGCTCATTAGCCTTTCCTCTTGCACCTTTCATCTATTGTTCTCCTGACGGAAAATTGGCTTTTAAAGAAACTGTTCTGAAATAGCCACTCTTAATTTCCACTACTCAGATGTTACAGGAGGTTTGGGTTGATAAATGACTTTTCTCCCTATCAGCAGCAGAATCAGAATTTATTTTGTCAGGACACACAAGGAATTTGTACATGTACTCCATGTTCTGCAAAGAGAAATCTATATTGATGCTTTATATTTACCAGAGCCTAGGAGACACAAACTCTTTCGAAAGAAGGGGAAATGTCAGGCTATGGTAGATGTAGAACAGTAGTAGCAACAGCAGCAGCTCTTCTCCTTGTTTTGAACTCATAAAAGCACTAAAACCAACTCTGTTGGCTTTAATGAGTAGGAAATTTTCATTGGAAGGAAAGATGGATGGAAGATTGTAGTTACTTCAATCACTGATGATACAAACAGTTTTAGAAAAGAGAAATCACAGAAGCAACACATCACAACCCATTTTATCTGACTCAAAGCCACATGCCTTGAACAGCTTCCAGTTAGCATAAAGTACAACATCTCCCTTTGTTACTAAAATATGTAATAAATTCAACTTCTCCCCAACGACCACATTCCCCAGATATTTTGGGCTGGCTCTGAATTAGAGTCGGTGATCTCTCACTCACTTAAGCAAATGGCTGAGCGTTACTAGAAAACTGTAAGGCAACACTTAGAAATACTAAAGGCCACTCAACAGATGTAGATTAACGTGCTTCTGATAAACAAGAAAAGATAACGTGTCAGATAGAGAAAAAGTAGATAGTCCAGGCAAACACCATGTAAGGTTTTTCCAGAACCAAGGAAAGCAACGAGAAATAATGGTTCTATGAAACAATTTATAGGTATTCATGTCAAATATTAGCAGGACTTTTTATATATGCATTATTTTGTTCATTTGTAAATGTTTCTATTTCACATTATCCATACTGATAAACTATCCTGTGGCTGCCTCTGACTTGATGTAACTTGTGCAGAAAGGTAGAGAACCGAGCTCCTAATCAATACCATGCCGGCTGAGGAATTCTGGGAGTTGAAGTCCACACATCTTAAAGTTATCAAGTTTGAAAAATACAGATCTAGATTCTGTTGTAATGGCTAGGAAAAACAGAAGTGGTGATCAAATGTTACAGATGTATATAAAGGTAGGCTAAATACTAGTGGCATGATATAGTAAAGACTGAGGAAGGTAAATATCTAGCATCACGTTAAGGCAATGGAATAGGAAGAGATGAGGAGGAAAATCAAAGGCGATGTTATATACTTCAAAGTTGGATGAAGTGGATGAGTAAAACCTAATACAGTACATTTGAGATGTTGCTGATTAAGAGAAGCTATTTTAAGAGCTCAGTTTAGTACAGTACTCAATCTTTATCATGCTATTTTTATTTTATTTAGTCAAGGATATATGAGAAAAACAAATATAAATAGGAACATACTATATAAACATGTAGGTATAGACAGTTATAAGCATATGCATAATAACAAATGAGTACAAATAAATGGGGACAGTAGGACAGGGATGATAGGCACGCTGGTGTGCTTATGCATGCTCCCCCTTACAGACATCTTATAAATGGAGTGAGGTCCATAGTAAATAGTTTAAGGTTAAAGATTTGGGGGTTTGAGGATGTAACAACAGCATCAGGCAGCGAGTTCCAGGCATTGACCACTCTGTTACTAAAGTCATATTTTCTGCAATTGAGCCTGGAGTGGTTCACTTTGAGTGTGAATCTGTTGTTAGCCTGTGTATTATTGTGGTTGAAACTGAAGTATTCATTGATAGATAAAACATTGAAATAGACAATTTTCTTGTACTAAGCTTAGGTCAGACCGTAGGGGGCGTAGCTCTAAGCTTTCTAGATACAGAATTTCAAGCCTGGTGGCATAAGGTATTGTATTGCAGACTGAGGAATGGAGTACTCTTCTCGTAAAATATCTCTGGACTTGTTCAATTGTATTGATATCTGTTAAACAATATGGAGTCCAGGCAGATGAGCCTGAGGATATTTAATATATCCACAATTGTATCTGATTGTCACTTTATCCAAAACTTTGCAAGAGAGAGAGAAGTGACAATCTTTTTCTCTCTCAGCCTGCTCATGAATACTTCCAAGGTCATTACAGGACGAATGATTTTTCCCCAATCTCTTGGGCTTCAAATTTTTATGCTAGCAACTCTGCATAACCCTTGCTGGATCTGTTTTATTTTAGCATTCATTTTCTTTCAGTCACTTGTCTTCAGTGAAATTGATGGGGATTTAGGCAAGTGATCCATGTGTTTCATTTCAAGTATGGATGAGCTGTCTCATTTTTATGTCCTTCAGGAGAGATTTACCATACAGTTTAAAGATTTAGACTACTGTGTAACAGAAAAAAACCATATACACAGAAAAAGCTTTTCTATGAATGCTTTGGACTTGTAATCCATTGTGTGTCACCGACGTTTGCAAAATCATAGCTCTTGCCAATCATTGTGCTGCAAGATAGAATAAGGTAATTGAGGTAAAAGATGCAACTCCTCCCCACTGTAAACATGAGGGACATATAAACAATCATCAAAAATAGTATTGGTGATAAAGGATTATTTATTATTTATATATTTAAAACATTCACATAACTGAACTGCTGAAGAAACTTCCAGTGCTTTAGAAATTATGTGTGCAGGGATAAGTGCCTTCAAGTGGAGAAAAAGCAAATCTTTAGAAATGTACTTTTTTTGCACCCTTTATCAAAGAACCAGACACCTAGGCCTAGTGATTGGACTTAGTAGACTAGCTTTCTTCAAGCTGCTGCCGAATAAGTTTCCCGAACCAGTTCTCATAATTCCCAGCCAATATATTCAATGGTTACTGTAGCCAAAGAACCTCATATTTGCATAATATGAATCTGCTCTCTATGCTGTTCCTGTAAAAAGTCACTGGTGAATAACTTCAGGACCACAGGTATATTAATTCCACACCTCAGACTTGCACAAACCAATGGGAAGACAACCTATAATAGTCCCACTTTGAGTCTCAAAAGATGGATAATCATTGGGAACCAACCAGCTGAACAGATGGAGGGTGTAAAATGCCTCATCTCATAAGTAGTCTGAGCTACCGGAAAACCTGAAGCAAAAAATATAAAAAATATAAAATAAAACTAAAAATCTCTCACTGCTACTGCCAAAGAAACTGCATAATAGAAGGAAATAAATCCAATAAAACAAACTGTTAAGGCGCCTTTCCACATGATCATTTTGTGATCATTTGCAAAAATAAACATCTGATTGATTGCTACGAAGGTAACCTAGCTGCAAGGACCCCATTCTGCTGTTGCATTAAAAAGCTTCTCGAAGATGGATGAGTGAAATGGTGGTATGTCAAAATTTCTGTAAGTTCTGATAAATTCAATCTTGAAGTCATATTTCTGCAGTGTCTAGAGTTAGGGGGAAGGAAGATAAATGTTTTAAATAATTCTACATTAAGTAACAGGAATAGATTGTTGAAGTTCTGGGATTATAAGCATGGAAACTAAGGAATAGGAGAGGGTGTGATGGACCACAGTGAAGTGGCAGTTTCCTCCAAAACAGGAAGTGCATTTCAAGGGGGGGGGGGAGACAAGAGGCAGTCCAGCCTGGAGCTGAATAGGAGACAGAGAGTCAGATTAGCCACTCCCTTGAATTTCCCAGAGAAAATCTGTTGGAGTGAGAATAGTAGAGGTTTAGTCTGGCAAGATTCTGTCTATTGGGGACAAGCAAATAAAGAACTGAACTTTGGCTAGATTACGTCACTCTTCTGCTGAGTTTGACATCAATCTTGCCATACTCAAGGCCATCACTAGCAGACACAGGAAAAGATCACAAGATATTTAGAACACCATGATATGATATATAGATATATCATCCTGTCTGAATTATTATTAGCTAAATGTGAATGAAATACCAGCTACTTACGCAGGATTTAAATTTGGGATAGAGTATTGTGTACCTATTTAGAAAGCCCCTTGTAAACCATTTCTGAAGAAAGAACAGATTAATAGAACATGCAGTGGGAAGAAAGTCCAGTAGACACACAATTTATCCCTTTAAACAGAAACAAAGAGAAAAAGACTGTATTCAGAAACAGATTTGATACTTTAAATGAAATGCAACTTCCTATGACTGCTCTCAGAAAATATAATTCATCTATATTTCCCTACAAATAGGCTACATGCGGACATGTTATTTGAACAATTTTCAAGAGCATCAAAAATGAATTGTTACAAGCTCTGAACAATTCAAATGCTATTTCTGAGACATATCACATTTGCAATATTTTATGGATGATGATTTGGGAGCATCTTCAGCCCTACCTTTTAAGGAGTCATACAAATTGGGCTTCTTCTGTGGTGTTCATTTGTGTTGCTACTGTGGAGAAATTTCTTCATCATCATTTTTACATCTTGGCCCTAGAGTGAAGAATATAAGGCTCTTCACATATAAATCTCCCAAAAACCTAAGCCTAATAAGTAATATTTAGGGATGATAGGAGAATCAGATTTCATATCCACATATTATCTAATCACAGACAATGTAGTCAAATGTATCCCATAGTATGCTACCTACCATTTGCAGTTCCCTTCCACACATAAATAAATTCAAGGAAGACTAGGATAGATCTATTTCGAGCTTATTAGCTCTCTTCAACTAGCCACATCCTTGTTTTACTGGGAATTGAACTCTGGAAGTCTGGCATCAGATTGTAGCATCAAACCTGTCTGTGACATGATCCTTTTTTAAGGAGAACAGCAGAGATGAGTCTCTATTTATTCTATTTGACCACTTAGCAGCAGATTGATTACTTTATTGTTATAAAAAGGATGAAATGGGTATGAACTTGGATTCTGCTTGGATGGATGACCATCCAAGAATGTATTACCAAGCTTTTTCTCTTCAAACACATGGATTGTATGTACGAGGTTCAATGGTGTTCTTTGTTAACTGCATTCCATTTAATATTTACATGTTGAATGAAGTCATTCGGAGATTTAGAGCAGAGGTTTAGAGCATTTAGAGTAGAGGGCCCTTGATCTCTTTTTTTTCTCAGAGTTAGGTAAGTCAGTGGAGTATATTAATTGTTATCTGGTAAAAATGTGATAATGGATTGGATGAAAGTCAGTAAACTGAAGCTCCATTCAAACAAGACAGAGATATTGTTTGTATAATTGTGTGAGTAATATTCGGTCGGTTCTGGAAAGGGTTGTACCCTTATAGCTTGCATGTGCCTAGATCAATCTTTGTTATTAGAAGCATTGTCTTTTATGTCACAGAACATCTTTTACCAGCTTTTAAAACTTGATTTAGTACAAAAATATGACAGATAGAACAGCTGTAAGAATTAGACATAATTATCATATTCTCATTAAATCACATCCACTGACTCTCAATTTGTTTCTGGGTAAGTTCAAACTGCTAAATTTTTTCTAACCTCATTTGTGTTTTTAGATCACTGAAGATTTGCCTACTCTTAAATAATGAACAGCAATAGACAGTTTGTTATGAATGGCACATTGTCATTGGTAGTCTGTATCCTTGAAACATTTTCTTCAGAAAAGCAGTCTATTGTTTTAGCTAAATTTTAGTCTAGGGCTAAGCAAACACCTTTTTAATCTGCCAGCATTTTGAATGTTAATCTGAATTCTAAATCTTTTTATTAGTGTTACAAGGGGATTTCCTAGCACAGTTTCCCATGTTTTTAGTTTTCCTCATTAGGTTGTTTTTGTTGCTAGGGTTTTTTTGGGTCTTATAAATATGTTAGTATTGTGTTTCCCCTGTTTTTTAGTTTATACTGGAGATGCAACACCATGAATTTTGACTTTTTCCATTCTATAGTCTATTGATCACTGGGACTATGAATAAAAATATAAACCAAGGGATTTGCTCTTTGTTTCTCTGCTTGTCATGTTCTGACTTTCCCCCCCTCCTGTTTGAAATACTTGCATACTTTATTCTCTCAACCTGCTCTCTTGTGGGAAAAGCATAATTCTTTCCATCTTAAAGAGCCATAAGGTTGTAAGGGGGCCTTGGGGGTCTTCTGGTCTAACTCTCTGCCTAAAGCAAAAATCCTCATAAAATATGGGACAAATGGTTGTCTAATCTTTTCTTGAAAACTTCCAGCAATGGAGCTTCCACAGCTCTGAGAGGAAAGCTGTCCCATTCTTTAATAGTTCTCACTATCAGGAATTATTTCCTATTTACAGATCGGAGTTCTCTTTGACAAGCTTCTACCCATTACTTCTTGTCCTACCCTCAGGTACTATGGTGGAAAATAAATTAATGCCCTCTTCCTCTGGCAGCCCTTCAAGTATTGGAAGACTGTTATCATATTGCCCCTCAGTCTTCTCTTTGTTTATCTAAACATACCCAGTTCTTTTAGTCATTCTTCATAGGATGTACTGTAGCCTCCATACCCCTTATTATCTTCTCCCCACTCTTTCTAAGCCCCCACAATCTTATTTGAATTATGATAGCTAGAACTGAATGCAATATTCCAAATATGACCTCCTCAATGCAGTACATAGTGCTACTATCAGTTTACTTTATCTTGGCACTATCCTTCTGTTGATGCAACCCAGGACCATGTTCTTTTTTAGCAGTTGCAGCACATAGATACTTAAGTAGTGGTATACCAGGATACAGAGATCCCTCTAATAGCACCCCCTTTTTGACATATTTTACATATTTTTTACATATTTTAAAAAGTTAAATGTACTCATTGTCTCAAAAGCGTTTTATTATATATATATTGAATTTGTTAACAACCACCTGTATTGCTCTTTCCAGGAGGAGAGGATCACTTGTATTAGAATGGCATGGAGTTGGTTTGTTAACCAAACTGACCAATCTTTTAAGAAGATCAGTATTATGGCAGTGCCATGAAGCAGCCACTTTAAAGCTTTCTACCACAGGAATATACTTAATATTTTAAAAAAATCAAAATTTGCTTTTTAAACTGGATGATGGATGGGCACATTAAAAGAAAAGAAAGACAAGAAAGGATTTTGCAATTACAAAACATTTTAATATAAAATATTAGCAATGATGACGATGCGTTTTTTCCTCCTTAAAGAACAGTACCAATGGACTGTCAGATTCAAACAAGACGATGCCAATATGTTAATGACTGACTTCTGCTGCTGTTGATTTGGATTTACATAAAATAAAATAATTATAATTAATTGGCAAAAGTCAATCGGAACCAGCAAAGATCCTGCAGTATGAAGCCTCCTTATAACCAGGTTAAAGCTCCTAGATATGCAAAGTTTCAATGGAGAGGCTCACTTTTCAAGGTGCCTGCAGGTTATCTTGATGCTCTGTTTCAGTCAGTGGAAGGCAACACAAATTAATTGGAGTCAAACTCAGAGTGGAATCTACTTTAATGTTAGGATTCTCACAATATGTCAAGGAATATACCATTGTAATACCATTGTAATAGGTCACTCTTTTGTTATCTTTGAATATAATTAGAAGCAAAGTTGTAGTCTCATCTGCCTTTGCTAGGTGTTCCAGTTCTAGCAATGTGAACAGAGCTCACTGCAACAGCATTGCCAGAAATACATTAAGAGTTGCTAACCTAATTTTGTGAAGCTTCTTTTTCGGTAATATTGAACTGCAAACCAGGGCATATAAAATCTTCACCAGACCAATTCTCTAATACAGCTCATCTGCCTGGAATCCACATTGTATAATGGACATTAATACAATTGAACAAGTCCAGAGGTATTTTACGAGATGAGTATTCCATTCCTCAGCCTGCAATAGAATACCTTATGGCACCAGGCTTGAAATTCTGGACCTAGGCATCTTAGAGCCACGCCACCTATAGTCTGACCTAAGCTTAGTACACAAAATTGTCTGTTACAATGTTCTGCCTATCAATTACTATTTCAGTCTCAGCCACAATAATACACAAAATAACAACAGATACAAACTCAAAGTGAACCGCTCCAGACTCGATTGCAGAAAATATAATTTTAGCAACAGAATGGACAATGCCTGGAACTCACTACCTAATGCTGTTATTACATCCTCAAACCCCCAAAACTTTAACCTTAAACTGTCTACCGTGGACATCACTTCATACCTAAGAGATCTGTAAGGGGATGTGCATAAGCACATCAGTGTGCCTACTGTCCCTGTCTTGTTGTTGTTGTTGTTATCTTTCAACATCAAAGGCATCATAAGTCTGTGTGTGTGTGTGTGTGTGTGTGTGTGTGTGTGTGTGTGTGTGTGTGTGTGTGTGTGACACAGAGAGAGGGGACGCTTTCTTATCCTAACAGCCTTTCCTATTTATGATAACAAGCAAACTGACTGCATACATCATTTAATCCCTAGATTCCATTTCTTGGACTCCATTTATTAGCATCCTTCTATCATTGATTTTGCTTTCATATTTTTCCACACAAAATAATAAGTATTTATCAAATGTGTAAGTTACAATGCATGATTATTGTGGTATTATTACTTTTTTCTGTTCCCAAAAGATTTACATATAAGAGGTTTTTTCCCTTTCCTATTTTTATCCTTCCAAGCACCCTTGGAGGTAGATTAAATTGTGCCACAGTGATTGGTTCAAAATTATTCATTGAATTAGAACTCTGATCACACACTGTACTATATGATGCAAGATTTCATTATGCTACATATTATACTGAGACTGGCTGCTCTTTATATCATCACCATAGTCCATAATCACAGAATTAAAAATAAATAGGTTGCCAGAAATTGCATGTTACAAAACTTGGAGAAGTAATTCAAGCAACTGATTAGCTCCAAAATGAATTGACCAGACTGTATATTCATTTAATGTCAGATTATAATGAAGCAGTATGGCATTTATGAATGGTTATTATTATAGTTATTACATATTTATTCATGTTATACATATGTATGAAATCAGGGCATAGATCAGTTACTTAGGAGATTTCAAGCAGACAATTCCTAGCAACAGCTCCTGCTTGTGGGTATTACAACTATCTAGTTAGGAAGATTTTGCACGTTTAACCTTGAGGAGAGCTGTACTTCCCATTCAAGGTTGATGTGCAATATCAGGGTCTTCATGCATTCACATGTCCCACTTGATAAGCTGGTGGCTAGTTGTGGTCAATAAGGTCTTTGCACAGTTTAATCTGTCTGTCATTTATGGTCTTTCCTGGGTCAGGAGAGCCCTCAAACATTAACTTAAACTCTAGTCTGTGTGATTTGATTACTACAGTATGCTATGGCATTGGGCCCAGTTACCTGCAGGACCGCATTCTACCCGTCGATACCTCCCGCCGTCCTGTTCGCTCCCACAGA
>JANHFO010002226.1:17308-36533 GCA_032468095.1 Pareas carinatus | reverse complement strand
TAATAAGCTTGAAATGGTCCATACTAGTCTTCCTTGATTTTAATTATATGTCAGCACAAAAACATTTAACACAATATGTATATATGTATATATATATATATACATACATACACAGTTAGTCCTCGACTTACAACAGTTCACTTAGTGACAGTTCAAAGTTACAGTGGCACTGAAGAAAGTGATCTATGATCATGTTTCATACTTATGATTGTTGCAGCATCTCCATAGTTATATGATTTACATTCGGATGGCTGACAACTGACTCACATGTATGACGGTTGCTATGTTCTGAGGTCATGTGACCCCCTTTTGCGATCTTCCGACAAGCGAAGTCAATGGGGAAACCAGATTCACTTAACAACCACGCTACTAATTTAACAACTGCAGTGATTCACTTAACAAAGGTGACAGGAAAAGTTGTAAAATGGGGCAAAACGCAACCTATTTCTCAATTAGCAACATAAATTTTGGGCTCAATTGTGGTTGTAAGTTGGGAACTACCTATATATGTAGATATGATAAAATATGTAAATAATTATTATAATTACAAAAGCAGTTTTACTTGGAACGGCATCTTGCAATGATACCTTTAACACCATCAAACAACATTTATCTATCCCAGATCCTTGGGCAGAACTTGATAGATGGATTAAAGTGCTCAGTCGCCCTAAATATCTGGCTGACTGCGCGACCGACTGCAATAATAATGGAACACATATGACTTGCAGATGTTTGGCTGAAACTTTGCAAGTCAGGGCTGCCTTAGGATATTTTAACATTTTCATGTCATTGCAGTTTGTACCAAATATACTGTGTGTACCTAGATAAAAACATTTAGTGAAAATTAAATTCTTTTTTTAAAAAAAATGTTTCCTGATTTCTGCCATTATAAGCTAATGTTATTTATTCTTTTTTGTAAAAGCCAACAATCGTATTTTAATTACGGCAAAAACATATTTTAGCTATTCTTTCAGAATGTTATTAAGAGATCATTGTGGTACAATATGGTCTAAATTTTAAAAGCGCTTTAGTAGAAAGTAAAGCATATCTTGAAATATTTACCGAGTTCACAAATGGGGCTAAGCCATAATGTGATTCATTTGTTTTTGCTTACAGTGGCTTATTATGAAAAAAGAAAGTCATCATTTATTTTTCAACTAACAATGTTCTAAAACAGTGCACCCCCCCCCAGGGACTGGTTCCATGGGAAAAGGTTTTCCACAGACCAGAGGGGTTTTGCATGCTGCCTGAAACCTGTGAATGGGGCTTGGCTTGGCTTGTTTGTGTGACCTGGTTACTGGCATGCCACGGATCAGTGCCGGTCCACGGGCCAGGGTTTGGGGACCCCTGTTCTAAAAGAACCAGATTTGAAACAATATGTGAGTTGACTGAGAACACATATTGTTTCAGCTTTAGTAAACCGTGTCACATCTAATGTTAGGCCAAAAACCATAGCTTCCCAACTGTAGTGGTTGGATTTACACATCACACCAAGCTAAAACTAAATCACATTATGGCTAGCTATGAGGTGTAGATCCACTCCCACTGTATTCAGAATTGAAAACAGAATTTCCCAACCAGAGACTTGTAATTCTCGCTAATATTATAATAACACAAATCCCTTTCATACATTTAGAAAAATAAAATAGGGCTTTTTTCAGCTTAGCCATAGCCTCTAGAAGTCCTAATCTTCATCAGCATTATTCAAATATTATTCTCTTCCAAATACCCATTTTTGGTTTATAGACCTGCAGAGGAAGGTATTTACAACTGTATAAACACTGCCTATCAAGAATTATGAAAAAAAAATGAAATGAGCCGATATAAACAGCAGTATACTATCCTGAATGTGGATACTAATATTATATATAGAGGTTATATTAGCAGAGCAGTAATTGAAGGAGGTGTCAATTAGAGAGCAACATTAAAGATTTGCTACCCTTTTCCCTAACTGATATATTTCTCTCTTTTTCTTTTTTTCTTTTCTTTTTTTCTTTTCTTTTCTTTTCTTTTCTTTTCTTTTCTTTTCTTTTCTTTTCTTTTCTAGTGTAATGTTTTCTGTAGGTCTTATGTAGAACTTCTTTTACTATTTAACCTCGGTGTTTTAAAAATTCTTTAAAAACAGGGCATATTTAGTACCCACTTCTTCTGGTTCTGTAAACCATGTTAAAGATGAGTAATTTCCAAGGGAGAAATCACTTCAATGATTCTTGCTACATAGCTTCTTGTTGTTAAGATTTACATAGCAGCTTTCATCTGCTTTGTAATATGAAGAACCATTTTCTCTCTTAGATAGAGATGCCCAGAAGTTAAGTGATCCAGCACTGTCATTCAGTGGCACCACTAAATATGTTGATTTATTTTCAACATCTCACGTATCATCTATTCATTCAACTGAAAATCAAATCAGGCTTTGACAATAAATGAATGTTTTAATTGCTCACTTCATCTTACCTTAATTTACTACCGCAATGGTGACACCGAAAACATGATTTATGGAAAATCTGCTTGTCGGCAACTAGACACTCCATTGGATAAACTCTCTTTTGACAAAGTAGGCATGTTTCCTTTCCCTGAAGTTGCAGTTTCTAGAAATAAATGAGATGATGTCAGTGCTATATGTTGTTATATTTCTTTTCTTCAGGCTGTGCACAAAAAGCTGCAATATCTTTAGGAAACCTGAGATCCTTCACTCCTAAATAATTAACCCTTAAGCCTCCCTGTGAGTCACATCACCATGAAATAAATTATTTCACTAATGCCAAACTTTTATATTTACTTGAAGACACTCTAATATTTCAGCAAAGTGAAGGTAAAGAGGATGCATGAATGACTCATGCCTTCTTCCTCTCTATTTTTACATTTCCATTGCAATGAAGGAAAACAGGTGTTTCTGCTACTGGCTGCAAAATTCTGCATCCAGAGCTTGTGACATTTTCCCATTGGAAGCACATCCTCTCTGTTTGCATATTCACAGTGGAAATGCTTCACACTTCTATTTCACTGCAAGTCTGATTATGTACAGGAAGAACACAAAGCATTTTTAAAAGATTGAATCCACAGTGTTGATCAATAATACAGATTTCTTGAAATGCAGTTCACTTTGGGGAACAACACCAGTCTTCCATGGACTGTGCTCGGGACAACAGCACTGTTGAACTTTTGTGTGGGTAATGTGATTTGTATCCTGTTGATAAATAAATCTGCTCTTTGGGTTTTTATACCTTTAAGAAAATAGGTTTTTTTTGTACTAACCAAGACTTTATTCTTCCACTCTCTTGTGGCTGACATTACAAATGGTGGATTTTGAACATAATCGCAGATGGTAGAGATGGTGGATTTTGTACGTAATCGGAGAGATAACTGCTTGCTTCCAGCACTATTCTACTTTTCAAAGTGCTCACTGCTTTGTGAGTACTCTTCCGAGAAGAGCCCTGATCCACAATCCCATTTTATTTTTATTTTCTAGAACTCACAGTTTAGTCTAGGCTAGAACTCACAAGTCTCCTGGTTTCTAGCTTGGTACCTTTACTCCTAAAGAAGCAGGCTATTCCACTTTCCCACAATGTCTCATATTAACATTATGCCAGAGGCACAGTGGGAGATTAAAAACACTAGCCATCTTTCACTAAAATCAAGGGGGAGAATCAAAGGAGACCCAGAAGAAATCATCTCCAATTCTCAAAGAAATTTTCCAATTTTCCCAAGCATGGTTAGGACATAGCGTTCCAGATATATATATTTAACTTTTTTTATTCTGGCAAAATTCTCTTCAGCCCTGCTTTCCAGGTGCCAATTCACAGTTTTCAAGAACATTCTGTGCCTTGCAGAGAGACCTAATGAGGAGGAGGGGAAAAATCTTACTTTGTTCCCTTTGCAATTCTTGAGCGTCATCTTTTTTATATATAGGTGTAACCTTTCAAATTTGCATCATACTAAAATTAACTTTGTGACCATTTTTGCATTTATCGCCATCATAACATCCTGCAGGTACATGCTCCTCATTAACATGCTTCACAATCAGTTTATGACCCAGTTAATACAGAAGTGAGAAGTAAAGTCATAAGTTGCAATCATGTGTTTTTTTTTGTTTTTGTTTAATGACCACATCTAAGGGAAAATAAGATTATTTGTCTGTCATGGTCACATGACTTTTTGTTTAGCAACCAAGTTATGGGTCCCAATTGTGATTGCTAAGCAAGATCTACCTGCACGTGATTACATTTGATCATAGTGTTCAGAAATTCAAACATTCCTACAAACATAACTTCTGTTGCCTCTATAATTTAATTATTTTCACTGTCCTCAGAGCCCTCTAAATGCAAGGATTGGTCATGAACTTCAGACTGTCCTTTGATTTTCAGGATGCAAGTAAAATATCATGCCCACCCATTAAATACAATTTATTTCAAGTGGTAAATAGCACTCTGGATTGCACTCCACCCTTGGTGCAGAGCCTGGATCAATTATTTCAGTTTTCACACAGCCTGCACCCCAATTTAAAAGGCCTTGTTTTAAAAGAAGCGGTTCTATCCTATGAAATGAACAAGCGCTACCTAAAATGGGACATTTTAAAAATATATGCTGCACTTATCCAAAGGGCCTCATGCCATTCTACCACAGCAACCAACAACCAGTAGTGTATATGTTTTTAACTTCAGCAAAGCAGCACAATTGCCGTAAAGCAGATTTGGTGAGATATTAGTTCTTTTCATGAAAATTCAGGGAAATGATTTGATCAGTAAAATTGAAATAGGGTTTTTACCTTGGGAGACCACACTTCAAACCCTCAGTATTGGTTAGCCACATGCTCAGCACATATAGTAAGCACATGCTTTTAGAAAGGGAATAGAGATTTCTGGGAGAGGAAAGAGAGAATGGGAAGTAAAGAAGTGTTAGCTGGAGTTATGTTACTTTATCCTTCCAATTGCATTTTAATTGTACAAAATGTTTTACTGCCGTGGTGCACACGCTAAAAGCTTCCTTCACACATCGCATGCTTATTTACCACTGATAAACTCTGCTTCCTCGTGGAAACTACTTCTCACTTCTGCTTCAGTAGCTTCTGACATGGTGTAGCCGAGGCTTTGAAACACTCTTCCACTTTCCTGCCAAGTCTTCTGAAAATTCCTTAAAAGATCTTCTCGTGAATCGGGAGCAGAAATATCTAAGATGTGCCCTGAGATTACATCTTCGTAGGTTGGTGGTGCCCGTTTGAAACCAAATCCTGACTGAGTCCCATCTGGGTTCTGTGCGGTGGAGGTCGCTGTTCTAGATTCAATGACTGTGTTCTCAAAAGACTCCATGCCGTAAGAGCATCCCATGGGGGACTTTGCATCAAAGCACACTTTGGGTTCACAGGAATGCTCTTTAATGACACGCTGGTTTTGCTTGTTAGAGTTAGTTTCCTTTGGTTCTCTTTGAAGCTTTCCAGGACATTTTTGGACATTATCTTTTCTGTTGTCTTGCTCTTGGGATGTTTGGCTGAGTCGGTCTTTCCTCGATCTACACCTTACTTCCTTTGACTTGTCACTCATTAAACCATTTTTAGCATATTTGTTCTTGGATTTTTCCTCACTTAATGACTGATCATTGAAAGTCTGTAATATTGTATCTGTTTTATATTCAAAGTCACTGGCAAATGTTTCAGGTAGGTCTGGCTCCTTCTTTATGTGAATCACTTGATCAGATGCTTCATATCTATGCCTAAGCCCTTTAGGGCCAGGCTTAGGTGCATCAAAGCCATGTGCAATGGTAATGCCTACACTTTGTCCACTGGAATCTTCTGGAATGCTCCCACCCTTTTGAGAGACGTACGTTTGATTTACTTGGGATTCTTCATGTGATTCTTTGACTTTTGTCACTGCCTCTGCAGTTACACGTGTGTCATCTGCAAACGGTACTTTGCAAATGTCAAGTTGGCGTGTATCAATCTTGATTTGTTGACGGAGGTTTGCAGGAGATTTAACAATCTCTGACCTTTTCTCCACAATAGGAATTGGAGTTATTGATCTATTTGGGATTGCCCCTTGAGATAGTTTTACTGTAGTGTCTTTAAGTTTTGCAAGCTGCTCAGAACGAGTAGATGACTGTTGTATCTTAGATGTTGGAGTAATAGATCTTGGTGGGGGTGATGGTGGAACTGGAGTGCTTTCTCTTTGGACTGGAGACAATAAATCCCTGAAAGGAGATTCAATACATCTAGATTCAATTGTGATGTAAGTAGGTGAAGGTGCTCGCATTCTTAGAGAAGGTGAAGAAGTTCTGATTTCTGAAAATCTGTTTGCACTGACTTTTTCCTTTATTTCTTGGTGTGCCTTGGTGCCTTTGGACATTTCTTTAGCCTTCTGTGAATCTTTTCTGCTGGATCCAGTAGTGACTTTAGCTATTTTCTGTGACGATTCTCCAGCACTATGAACATTTTTTTTACATTTCAGGGAATTTGTTGAAATCATGGCTGCTTGGATTGCATCTTCACATGAGAGAAGTATTTTAGAAGCTTGATCTTTAATAACCAGCAGCTCTTCTCTCATCTTTTCAACATTGTCTTCCTGTGCAATGTAACTTAAGTCTTGCTTCTTTTCTTGTTCTACCAGCCATTCTGGAATAACACTTAAGAAGACCTGGAATGTTTTCATTCCATTTTTACTTGGTTCCATCTCAAATTCGTTCATCCTGAACAACAGCTGTTGTATCTCCTCCCGTTTTCTCAGCAACTCTAGTATGTCCACTGAGTTCTTCTCACTTTTCTGCAGGGACCCTCTTGGTGAACTAGATGTTAGCATTTTTTCTTGCACAGTCTCTCTTTTTGGTTCTGGTTTTTTATGAGGGCTTTTTTTCTGTTCTGAGGTAATTTCCCAGGTATATTCTCGCCGTCCTTGTAAATTATTCTTTTCCTGAGGCAGGATTTTATCCTGAACGTTTGTCTCCAAAGCAAAAGCTGGTCCTGGTTCAGAATGCATAGTCTGAAATTTGTTGTGTACATCAATTATTTTTTGCTTTACCATTTTTTCTGATTTACTGCTAGCCACTTGTTCTTTTCTTTGAATTATTCCTTTCTCTCTTTTGAGGCAAGCAGTTACTTGGCTTTGCTTTCCTTCCATAGCTAAAGAATTTTTTTCTTGCTTCATTTTATCCTTCTCCGTTTCCTTTCTTTGAACTAATCTCTCTTTCATTTCACTGGATTCTTTGTCCCCTATTTCTTGTCTGCCCTCTGCATACTCAGAAAATGCTTTCTCCCTGTGGATTTTCTCATCCACTTTCATACAATTACCCAAAGCACTTTTCCTGCTTATGTTCTTTTCCTGTTTTTCTTGAACTTGTTGCTTCAGAAAACCATCGGCACTTAATCCTTCTTGCTTCTTATGAATCATGGAATCCTTGTGGCCTTTATGTAAGGTTTGATCACAAGCAGGAGCCTGGATTGTTCTAACTTTGAAAGAAGGGTATACTGTTTTATTATTTGACACATGCGACTCTTCCTCGTTTTGGCGTTGCTCTTTCTTCCTCATTGCACATTCTTTGTGGGTCTGTACTTTTTCAGAAGACACACTCTGTTTTGTAAGATGCTGTGATTCATAGACTGCCTTTTTCCTGACACGTTCTTCTGCTGAGCGCTTTAAAGCATTTTGTGACTGTCCAACAGTGGATTGTTTTAGCAAGGGCTGTAGGTCATCAGCTTGCGAGTTGGTGATTTGGGGCTTCCTCTGGCATTCAGGCTCAGTAGGTATAGCTGGAACTTCATTGAGCAACACCCCCTGCTGAGCGACTTCACCCTCTTTATATGATTTTGGCACCGGCAGGCCACCTTCTGACTCTGCCTGAGCTAATTTCCCCCAGGTTTCACTGTTCCTTCTCACATGTAGTTGACAAACATCCTTGGCTTGTTTTTGTTCCATCTGTTCCTTTTCCAGTTTGTACTTCTCTTCTGCAATCATTAAAGGAGTTTTAAATTTCCGCACGTAAGGTTTCGGTGATGCTTGTGTTGCCTCTGCTGGAAGAGAAGGGGACCTAAAATGTGAAAATGTCTTATTCAATGGTGATACTTCCCGATCGGCTGTTTCCATAACCGAAGCAGCCCTTTTAACATCTTCACTTTTTGTCCAGACTTTCTTCTCTTTTCTTTCATGACTAACAGTGTTCTTTAACGTGGAACTTTCTGTCCTTTCTTCCGCTATATTTGTCCGATCAACATCAACGTCGACATTGTGCATCTGAATAATCCTTGGTTGCATTTTTCTAAATGCTTTGCACTGGCTCGCTTCTAATTCTTTTATAAGTTCCGTCTGAAGGTGTTTTGTGTTGGACGGGATCCTCTTCTGAGATTGAACTGCTTTGTCTAGGCTTCTGAAGCAACGGTCTTTTCCCTGAGGGAGAGTTGGGGCAGGCAGATGGGATGTCAATCCGTCGTCATATTTCTCTTCAGCAGTGGGAGGAGGAGGAGGAAAACTCTCACGCTCTCTTTTAACCTCTTTGTTTGGCGGTGAGGGTGGAGAAGGAAATCTCTGCCTATCACAAGGCATCAATAAATGAGGGGGTGGTGGCGGCAGAGGGAAGTCAACTTCAGCTGAAGCCAATGGAAGTGGAGGTGGAGGTGGTGGTGGAGGAGGAGGAGGTGGAGAATCAATATCTGACCTATCTGAGCCTTTAGGATTCTTGCATGGATTCCAAGGGCTTTTCATTTGAACCCTCAAGTCTTCATCAGCACCTTCAACTTTAGATTTTCCCGAGTACTTCAAAATGGATTTCTCGCCGCACTTTTGCTTCCTTTCAGCTTCTTTAAATTGCCTGTACATTTCCTGCGTGACTCCGATTTTTTGATTGGTTTGTACATTCTTCTCTGATGCCATGGAAACTCGAGCTTGGCTTGTCACAACGTTATTTTCCTTCCTTCTGCAAACCTCCTTTGAATGCTGAGATTGCTTTCTGTCTTGTTGCACCTCTTTTGTTTCAAGATGACCAGCTGCTTTGGAAGCCAGGCCAGTTGACCGGTTGATCAGTTGTTCTGTCCCTCTGTAATTGGAGCTCTGGCGATCACATGTTGGCTGGACTGATTTTGCTTTCATCTCACCCTGACTTCTCACATCAACATATTTTTCATCTTTATATTCATGAAAGATGTTCTGTTTCTTTTCTGTCATTTGTTTTGCAGTCTGCATGTCATTGGTTGAACGGTCTTTCATCAATATTTTGCTTGCTTCTGATTCCTCTGAACTTTCATTCCTCTCAACATTATTACAAAAAATAGATTGATCAATCACATGCTGATCTCTGTATCTCTTTGCTGTGACTTTATCCACAGACTTATATGCTTTTTCAGAGACTTTGTACTGAGATTTAGATAAGGCCTTCCTATTTTTCTTCTCCATCTCATGGCTTGCTTTGGCATCTTCTGTGGTAAAACTCTTCTTTTGGGACATAATTTCCTTCTGAAGAAATGTGTTATTGTTTTTTAAGTGTTCAGTTGGATTGACTTTGTTCTGGTCTAATTGTTGTGATGGCTTCAACAGCATCTCATTACTTCGTTTTGCCTCTGCATCTGTGAATCTATGGTATTGTGTTGACTTTATTTCTTCAGAGGTATCCAGCAAGGTTTCTATAGCAGTCTGAGTATTACTTCTGTCTACTTCTTTGTCTGTTTCCTTGAAAGATTGTTGAACTGCTTTTAAAGGTCTTAGTGTGGATTCAAGGTCATTTTGGACAAACTCTTTTCTCAAGACTTCATTTTTTTTTTGTACGGCTTTCTCCAGGGATTCAATGGTCTGTTTAATATCACCAGAAATGACCTCTGGTTTTTCTGTTTCTCTTGGTTGATAAACTGATTCTTGAAGAGACTTCAAAATTGCATGGATGTCAGTTTTTGCAATTTCTTCCTTCTCTGTAACAGTGGTCTGATTTATAGCCTGACTTAGGGAATTTAAAGTTGTCTTCAAATCACCTTTAATAATTTCTTCCTTGTGTACATGACAAGATGTATTTTGTGGCTCAGTTGTAAAGATTTTAAGGGCATTATAGACATCACCAGGAATTATGTCAGCTTCGTTAACTGTCCGCTGTATTTGAGACTTCTTTTTCTTTAGTAATAGTTTAGTGCCTTCAACATCTCCACCTGTTATTTCCTCTTCCTCATCTTGATTTTTTCTTTCAAATGTTTCATTTGTCTCTGACTGAAGTAATTTCAAATAGTCCAAAGCTCCAGCTTCTATGCAGGTTGTAAAAAATTGAACATTGCCCCTTTCTGAATCATCTATTTTAGATCTTTCTGATATTTCATAATTCATTACAGAAGAGAGAAGACTGTGAATGGTACGCTTTACATCACCGCCCATAACTTCATCTTGTTCAACTTTATTGCTTTCTTTTTTGTGGAAGAGAGAATAGATTGTCATATTAATATCACCCCTTTCACTTTCCTGAATTAAAATTCCACGTTTTACAGAATGATCCTTATTAAACAGATTTTTAATGGCTTGCTGTATATCACCTCTCACTACCTCTTCTCTTTCAACATGCACAGCTGTTGAGCTATTCAGTAGTTGCTTTTTGGTCAAATTTACATTGCCCTTTTCATCGTCATTTACTTTAGATTCTCTTTCCAGAGTACTTGGTTTGGAGAGGAGGTTTATCATGATGTTGGCTAGATTTCCTTTAATAATCTCCTCCTTTTGTATTTCAGGAGCTTCTTGATTCATCAACTTATATTTTGCCATTCGGACATCTCCAATTTCATCTGCCTCCAAGATAATTCCATGAGTTTCTACAACTTTCTGTGAATAAAGTTCCTTTAAAGTTTCTTTCACACTTTTCCCTACAATTTCTTCCTTTTCAATTCTACTTTCATTAAACTCATGGAACGGTGTGGTTTCAAAAAGCCATGTTGTGGTTTTTACATCAGCCTGTGGAATTTCCTCCTTATCTATTTTTGTATTGCTCTCATCATTTTCTTTAATAGAATCTAGAGGATGGTTTTCAAAGAGCCATAATGCATGCTGAACATCCCCCTCCTGGACTTCTTCCCTTGTTACTGTCTGGATGTCTTTATATTCTGAATCTTCCCTTCTAATTTCATCAATAGTATGTGTTTCAAATAACCAAGTACATGTTTTAACATTGCCTTGCTGTATTTCACTGACATTCACTGTTCTTACATACTTGTCTCCCTGGGTTTCTTCAGATTCAAATAATTTCTTGTTGGCTTTCACATTCCCACCCTGGACACTGTTAACTGTGGGAACAATGAACTTCTCCTCATCTGAAATCGTGTCCAATGACTGAGTTTCAAATAGGTATCTAACTGAGCTAACATTTCCTTTCTGGATATCTTCCTGGGTGACTGATTTTATAACATACACATTTTCAGACTTGTTTATTGAGCCTAAAGGCTTAGTTTCAAACAGCCACCGGGTCCCACGTACATCTCCATGGATAACTTCTTCCTTCTTAACTGTAGTCACCTCATGGTAATATCCTTCTTTGTCCTGAATTGCATAAAGTGGCTGGGTCTCAAAAAGCATTTTGTAGCTTTTCACATCCCCCTTTGTTATTTCATCATGGTTTACGGTTTTCTTGATGTTTTCATCCATGGAATCTTCATCTTTAATCTGGTCCAGAGAAAATGTCTCAAAGATGAAACAACCAGTTTTCACATGCCCATCTTGTACATCTGTAATAGTTTGGGCAGAGGTCCTTTCCTCTTTGTCCTCTGACATTTCATCTAGGGACCGATTTTCAAAAAGCCAACAACAATGCAAAACATTCCCTTTCTGTATATCTTCACTTTGTATGGTTTTAATTTTGTTCAGAACTTCTTCTGAGCTGATACTGATTGAGTCTAATGGTTGGGTCTCAAATTTGTATTTCATGGTAGAGACATCTCCAGGCTGGATATCAATTTCCACAATTCGCTTGAGTTCATTATCCTCTTCTCCTTGTATGTTTTCTAGCTTTTCTGTCTCAAAAAGGAAACATGCTGTGCGGACATCACTGCCTTGAATATCCTCTTGCTCAACAGTGTGTAGCTTCACTGTGTCTGCTTCTACTCCTATTGCATCAAGAGAATGTGTTTCAAATAGCAAGGTACATGTTTTTACATCTCCTCTCTGTATATCGTCAGTGTTTGTTACTGTTGTCTCTTTCTCATACAGAGATTCCATTGGCTGAGTTTCAAACAGCCACTTGCACATTCTGACATCTCCTTTGACCACTTCTGTAGACTCCATCTGTTGCTTGCTTTCTTCATCTTCTACATTACTAAAATATTTAATGGAGTCAAGAGGTTGAGTTTCAAACAACCATTTTGCTGTTTTCACATCACCTGATTGTACTTCTTTGGAGGTTATCCCTTTGATAATCTCAATTTTCTCAATACTCTCATCAAACTGGTCGATAGGCCTTGTTTCAAAAAGCCACCTGCAGTTTCTGACATCTCCTTGGATCACCTCTTCCTGACGAATTGTTTTAACTTTATGATATTTCCCAAGATTATCCTGGATAGCATATAATGGGGTGGTTTCGAAAATGTCTTTGTTTAATTTTACGGCACCTCTTGTTACGCCTTCAACATGGATTTTATTTGAGTCATTGTGTTTGCTTAACCAGCATGTTTCAAATGCATGCTTACAGCTGCTCACATCTCCCTTGTCAATTTCTTCCAGTTTCACGGTTCTTACGAATTCTTTTCCTTCTTCTCTAATCTGTTCAAGAGGTTTCGTCTCAAAAATCCATTTCTGATGCTTCACATCACCTTTCTCTTCCTCAGTTGCAGTCATTTTTTGAAGTTTTTCAATATCTGAGCTGTCTTTTAACATATCCATTGGCAATGTTTCAAATAGATGTTTAGTAGTGTTCACATCTCCTCCAATTATTTCTACAGTAGGCAAAACATCTGTGTCTTCATTTTCTTTTAAGGTATCAAGAGACTGAGTCTCAAATAGCCAACATTTTCTGGAAACATCAGTGCCCAGAATGATTTCTTTTTCTTCAGCATGTTCATCAGACTCTTTAATAGTATCTAAAGGATGGGTTTCAAATAACCATTTTGCCCTGCTCACTTCACCTTTAATGTTTTCCTCCATTGAAATCCCACGGACAACTTTGATTTCCATGTAATCTTTGTTGATAACATCTAGAGGTTGAGTTTCAAACATCCAACGGACTGTTTTGACATCTCCTTTCTCCACATCTTCTCTATGCACTGTTTTAATTTCTAGCATTTGGCCTAAATTGCTTCTAATAACATACATTGGTAGTGTTTCAAAATGCCTTATGCTTCTCTTGACATCACCTTTAATCTCTTTTAGTTCTGATCTAAGTTGCAACAGCTTAGCTTCATCTACTGAATAAAGCTGCCCAAGACTGCCCAGGTTTTGTGTTTCAAACATATATTTCACTGTTTTGACATCTCCACCAGTGATTTCCTTGATGGGATTTTGATTTGACTCTTCTTCCTGCTCATGGTGGATTTTATTCATTGAATCCAGTGACTGAGTTTCAAACATCCACGTGGCTGTCCGGACATCTCCTCGGGCCAGGTCTGGTATTCGATCTGCGGTTCCTGCGTCTTCTGAAAAATTTGCACTCAGTGCATCTATGGGTTGTGTTTCAAACATCCAGGTAGTATACTTAACATCTCCCCCAGCAATTATTTCTTGACCTGCAATGCTTTTAACAGTGTTTTGATCAGGAGACTCATCTTTTATTGAATCCAGGGGCTGATTTTCAAATATCCACCTCATGGATTGAACCTCTCCCTTTAGGATCTCATCCCATTCTAGACATTCTCTTTCCGGGCTCATGCTTTTCTGAAGGCTGCTTTCTGTGTTTTCAAAGACTTGTTTATTCTGAAGTACATCTCTTACTACTGAGCTATTCATTTCAGTGTTGCTACCAGAGACTATGTCAGAAACATCCTTGAAGTAATCTTTTTCTAAATTCTTTCTTAATTCAGGGTGAATGTGTTTGTATAAACGGTTTAATTCATAAAGATTTCTTTGCCTGGAATATAAATCTTTGGAAAGAACTTGCTTGGATGGAGAGAGAGGGGGTTCAGGGGACTGGGAAAACTCTGTCATTTCAGAGGGAACCTGTAGTAAATCAGGAGATGGTGGAGGAGGAAATTCCTCTGTACTTCCATAATTGGGAAATTTGTTATAGGCTGAAGTTGAGGCAGAAGATGTGTGCTCTGTTTTCCTTGCCATATACATTCCCTGTTCTCTACTTGTAGAAGTGGCTTCAGCAGAAGAATGAAAATTTCCAGAAGGCCACATCATTTCTTGATACCCATTTTCAATCTTTAGAAGAGAAAATAATATATCTTTCAATTTATTTTCAGGGGATTCTTTTATATTTCTACTATATAGTTGACTCAATGCTTTAAAAAGAGCTAAGCAACAAGTGTTCAAAGCTAGCCTTTTTTTTCAAAATATCTTTCAACATGTCGCAATAGGTCCGTTTCAGATATTCTATGAACCGTACACATTCTGACTCATTTGAAATGATAGCAAATTGAAAAATCTACCTCACAATGTTTTAGATAATATTGTTCTCTGTTTTTATCCCAGAGTAATAAATGTAGCAGTCATGGGTTTACACTTTTTTTTAATGAGAACTGGAAAGGAACAGGACAGAGAGTAAACTGGCAGGGAAAAGATTTTAGCAAATCAGAAAAATACTTTAAAGAGCAATAGTCTATTTAGAGATTGGAATTGATCAAAGTCTGTGCTTAAGACATTGAGAGAGTATACTAGCCCATTGGATCCAAAGATTATGCTCAAGGACGCCAATATTGACATAATGAGTAGAAGAGTGGATGGACAATTCAAAGGATGCTAGAGAACAGTTTACACTCTGCCATGGTTTGTCTAACTTCCCAGCATTTTTGGAATCTCAGAAATCAAAAGGAAGCTTGTATCATCAGGTCTTACTACTATGTTGTGTTGAGATAAGAACAGTCAACATGTAATATGTCAGGTACAGGTAATTGTTGACATATAATAATCTATTCTGTGACCATTCAAAAAGCACTGAAAAAATTGACTTATGTTCGGACTTTGCACATACAACTGTCGCAATATCCCTATAGTCAAAATTCAGGCACTTGACAACTGGCATGTAGTAACAATAATTGTATCACCCTGGGGTCACGTGATCGCCATTTGCAACCTTCCCAAGGGACTTCCGACAAGCAAAGTCAATGGGGGAAAAGACAGATTCGCTTAATGACCAGATTCACTTATCAACTGCAGTGATTTGCTTAACAACCATGGCAAAATAGATTGTAAAATTGGGCACGACCAATTTAAACCACCTTGTTTAGCAATGGCCCCAACTGTAGTCATAAGTTGAGGGCTTCCTGTATTGTTAAATTTCAACTTCCCACAACCTCAAGAAACATAGCTGTCGGTGACAGATATTGAAATTCAGGCAACATTCTGGAAGGCCCACTTCTGCAGTAAAGTCTTGGCAGGAAGAACAGCTGCCAGCCTCTGTCTGGCATGGGGGAAATAAAATAATAACTTTATTGGACTCAGGGTGCTCTTTACTAGACAGGTTCATTTGTTTGCCAAATCTGCATTCTAACTATTATATAAATATATCTTATTCTAAATTTACTGCTATTGCTACTCAGTAATAAAATTTTGTTTCATGGTCGGAGTGGCAACAATTCATTATTTGCTAAATTTCTTTTGCTCCATCTCTGACCTTAATCTGCTTTGAAGCTGTTCCATTTTCTCGTCCGGAATGAAATGTCTTTCCTTGGGTTGTTTTCTCAAAGTGCTGTTTCAAACATTGTGTAGAGATCTTCGGAACCTCCTCTTTCACAGATGCATTGACTCCTAGTACATGAAACGAAAACCAAGAGGGTTTTAAAATAGTTGAAATAGGTTTAGTCACCTTGGGGATGCCATGTGTTTTTCTGAAGTTAGGCTTTCCTTCCTATCCCGTATGTTCTCTACTTGTGTTCCATGATAGACCAATATGCTGCTGTTTGAAAAACAATTCATCATGCAGTACGAAAAAAAGATGATAAAAAACACACTTCAAAAATCTCCACTTTTCCTCTCTTCAAGAGAGAGAGATAATGTGCTGCTTTAAAGACTGTGCAGAACTCTGCAATATGCTTGATTGAAATATATTTATTCAATCCATTGCGAAACCCAAACATAACTAAAGGTCTTGTAGTAATACTTAACTTCCTGCAAAGGAAGCTCAAATGTTGGTTCTAATGATTATGTACATTAATCTATAAAAGCACAGTTGAAGTAATTGTGTTTCTATAAAGATGAAGGGTGAGTTTGATGGATCTTTAAGTTCATCAAATCTAGTCTTATCATTCTTAACATTTGTATACAATATAATGGACAAAAGAGCATTCCTTAAATAACCTTCAGATATTTTGGACCAACGTCCAGCATTTTCTGCTGTAAAATGTATTTACACGCAAGGGGAATTCGGGATTTCTGCCTAATGCAATGGCACTTGCATATTATAGAACTTTGATTTAACATTGTGATAACAGTATCTGTTATCATTAAATGGTACTCAGTTGTTCAGTACACATAACTGATATAAGAATGCTTACAGTAAAACTAAAAAAAGAGGATTTGCTTAAACTTGTGAAAGTTATTGTGTTTCCTTTGAAGATTGTCAATCAAGCAATATGCTTAAAACTGATTCACATAGAACGCTAAGCCTTGCACTTTGTTTGTTTTTGAGCTTAGCAATGAAGTGTGAACTGACCCATTATGGCTTAGCATTCTGTGCAAATCGGTTCACAGTTCTTGTCTAACAAATAATAAAATCCTGGCTTAGAATTATGTATGTTCTGAGCCAAGGTGAATTATATTGATGTCTTTATTCGTCTAACAGTTATCTTAATCTCAAGCTGTGTTTTAACTCCCTGCTTACTGTTTTAATACTACCTCCATTTAATTTCATGTATCCTTTATGGAAATTGCTGAGAACCATATTATTGCAACTCAGACAGCAGATATGCAAAGTGCACTTAATTTTACACACATTACTCTTCGCATCAGAAGGAGATATGCATTGTCGAATAGAACAAGAATGGACAGATGTAAATATAAATGTCATTTATTCACTCTTCATGGCATGATCTGTTTTGACTTCAGAGGATGTGATTTAATAAAATTTCCAGTGTTTAATTTTTGGTCTTTTTTGCAACCACCATATATTAATGGAATGTTTATGGCTTCTTGTATTTCTCAACAATATTCTCATCTATTATATTGTCTTACCTGTTCTATCAATATTTTGAGTGATGGTAGGCACTTTCTTGGCCTCTGTGGAAGCTTGCTTCTGATGGGAAACCTGCCCCCCCCAAAAAAATATGTCAGTGTCAGGAAAAATGAACACCTTATCTTCTATATTTTGTGTGACTCAGAGTGGTACAGGTAGATGCATGCTTTATGGTGTGGATAATAAGATGCATCTCCCATCAAGAGCTTTCTAGACTCAGACATCAGTAGATCAAATGTCAGCACTGCCACAAATTCATAAAGTCCCAGTCCTCTCAATTTAAATCCATATACCTATTTTGAAAATACACTTCATGATTTTTTTAAAGCTGTCCCCCAAACCCTCTTGACACTAATGGATCCAGTAATGCTCAAAGGACTGGCCCAGTGAACCATTTTTCCCTCCTCCTTCCTGGAGTTAGGAGGCTACAAGGTACATGGATGCAGTGAAACAGGCAAAAGCCAGAGCTAGGACTTGTGGAGGCATTATGCATCTCCCCCACATCCCTTTCTTTCATATTTTGAGCATGAATACTTGCTACCTTTGTGATCCAGATAACTTGTTTATTTATAAAAAGGTACTGGCTGCCCGTCTTGCCATAGGGTAACTCTGGGCGGCTTACAGCTACATCCAAGTCAAATCATAGAAAGTTAAAATCAAACCTTAAAACCAAAGACACATGGGGAGGGTGGAGGTGGATCCCCCACTGACACAGTCACATCTTTAGACCCTTATGAAAAGATAGGAGGGTTGGGTAAGATGTTCCAGAGAGCAGGAGCAATAGCAGAGAAGGTCCTCCTCCTGGATCCCACCAGCCAGAATACCCGGGCTGACGGGACCCTCAGCATGCCTCCTCTACCGGCACGAGCGGTACGGGTCAATCCCAGTGGGGTGAGCCGGTCCCTCAAATAACCTGGACTCATGCCATGAAGGGCTTTAAAGGTGATCACCACCGTCTTGAATTGCACCCGGAAGCAGATTGGTTACCAGTGCAGCTCATGGAGCAGTGGTGTCACAGGGACCATTCTTGGTGCTCCCAAAACTACCCATGCTGCCACACTCTATATCAACTGTAGTTTCCAAATGCTCTTCAAGGGTAGCCTCATGTAGAGCGCATTGCAATAGTTCAATCCAATAGCTGCACTGAGAGAATTAACGTTAACATTAATCAGACTGGCATGCTAGTAACTGAGACACCCAACAATTTTGAATCAAATGTCCTCATCTGGCCTTTGAGGAGTATACTAAGGACCTTGTTTCAAAGAATTGATAATTAATGCAGGGCAAAGAAATCTGAAAAGTCAGGATAAAGACTCCATTGGCTTTGTTTTCCCTGACATTTAAATATATGCAAAATTTTGTATTAGCTATATTTAATGACTTTCCATGTAATTAAGGTTTTCCCCTTCTGTTAAAAATGTCAAGCGAAAACCTTTGAAAGGCTTCAGGGGCTGTGTGTAGGAAGAATTCTGTTTACAATGAATACAGCTGAAGGGCAATTTTGCACTGCAAGTGAGTCCAAAAGACTGTGTAATCAACACCCTGACTTTTTAAAAATATGGGTCACCTGAAAGTTTTGGTTGCATCATCTTTGCTTCTTTAACTTCCTGTGAGGTGAGTTGGACAGAGAGAGTGAGAGTGAGAGTGAAAGAGAGAGAGAGAGAGAGACTGGCCCAATGTCATTCACCTGGGCTTTCATGGCTAAGGTGGGACTTGAACTCACCGTTTCCTGCTTTCTAGCCTGGTGCCTTAACTACTAGACCAAACTGCCTCAAGTGTCAGTCCCAGGGCCTGCCTTTTCCTTATAGGGATTGTTCCCTTCTCACTAGTCTTTGTGCCTTTGCTTTGCTTTCTGAGATGCCTGCACATAAGGATGCCTTCTCTAGTCACATCATCTTCTTTGACACTAAGACAGGACCTTTCTTTCTTTCTTTCTTTCTTTCTTTCTTTCTTTCTTTCTTTCTTTCTT
>JANHFO010002226.1:3255-17208 GCA_032468095.1 Pareas carinatus | reverse complement strand
TTCCCTTTTGGTGTCATCAGAACTCCAGGGATGAAGTAATCAAAGCAATGGGGGGGAAGGCTGTTCTTTCCTTCCTCCCTTTCTCTTTAGGTCCAAGGAAACTTTGTAGCAAGGAAAAACTGTTGGATCCCTTTCACAGAGGCCAATGAACAATGATCCTACATTATAACCAAAAGACATTAAAGCAGTATAGGCAGTCCTTGACTTATGATCGTAAATGAGCTTGGCAATTACGGTTGTAAGTCGCGATGGTCATAAAACCGGTCACCTGACCAGGCCTGTTTTTATGACATTTTTACAGCAGTCATTAAATGAGTACCATGGTGGTTAAACAAACTGATTGTTCACTGGGAGCTAGTTTTCGCAGGAAGCCAGAAGTAAATGGCAGTTTCTAGCAAAAAACATTGCAAATAGCAATCCCATGGCTATGGGGTGCTGCAAATGGACCTAAATTCCGGCTAATTGCTGAGTGGTCAAAATGCAGTCACATGACCATGGGGAGGGGCTCAATGTTGGAAGTTCAAAACCAGGTTGTAATGTCTTTGGGGAGGGTTTGTCATAACTTCAAATGGCCGTGAAGCAATCTGTCATAAGTCAAGGAGTACTTGTACAGGGAAGGGAAGCTTGATAGTATTGTGTGTAGTCTGGGCAGAAATTGAAAGAGTGCCTACTGGGAGCATGGAGCATGGCCATCTTGGGTTGAGGTTGCTTCACTGTTGGGTCAGTTGCAAGATTATAAAACAAACATAATGAGAAACTGGCAGCACAAGGTGAAATGACTACACAGGGCAGTGTCGAGCTGCTGAAGAAGCGGAAGTGGGGCCTGGTACGGCGGCTGTTTAGACCTGGGGCAGCAACTGGAATGGAGCAAAGTGCTGGAGATCATATGAATGAACTGCAGATCTTAAATGGGATCTGGTTGGAAAATTGAACTGAATCTGGAAAACATGGGCGACAGTTTGAGATGGATTGTTCGTGAGCTGAATTAGGTACAGGAGGAAAGCAGTTATGTTCATACTTGTCCTCAGGAAAGGTTTGGGTGACTGATGCTAGCAGTGGGTCAGGCTTAAAGTCTAGATTTGCCTTGTAGTGGTTTGGCTGGAATTGCTGAGAATCTGCTAACGTGCTTTCTCTAATCGTTGTTGAAAAATAAGGGTTACGTAGTGATATTATATTCCTTCTGTTGTTTGTGAGCTGTGCTGAGAGACTACAGCAGTCCTGGGATGAAGCGCATTGTTAATGTTGCAGATCAAAACTGGGACTCACTCTGCTCTCAAACAAAAAAATAACAAATATTTATGTCTAGAGAAAAGAAGGACCAGGGGTGACATGATAGCAATATTACAGAATTTGAGGGGCTGCTACAAAGAAGAGGAAATCGTCTTATTTTCCAAAGCACCATAAGGCAAGGCAAGAAACAATGGATGGAATCTCTATTCTGATTGATTGATATGTATTACATTTATATGGCCACCCATCTCAAACACATGACTCTGTATGGCTAACAATATTTAAAGACAGAATTAAAACAAAACACCTATATTAAAAGGCTCTCAAGTTACAGCAAAAGCCAGTATCCTTAGATTTCCACTCCTGTCTCTCAGGCTAGCTAACCATTCTCATATATGCTCCTTTGATCTGCATTAAGGCAATTAATTCCTCCGGCCCCAAATTTAATTATGTGTCTTTGAATTAGGAAGAGCAATCTATTGTCTTTCCAGCAACCTACTGCTTTTTAAGTGAACATCTCGGTCCAGTCAGAAACAATAAAACCTTGAAATTTGCCTTGATTTTTATAGACAGCACTCGCTATCTCTAGGGAAGGAGGAAAAAAGAACTGTTAAAACTGAAATTCAAAATGTGTTTGCGTCTTTGATCATTTTATGTCTCCATGGAAAACAAGTGAATGATCAGAAAGAGGGTTTGAGTAGGTGGAAACGAGAAAGAAAGAAAACGCCTGGAAAACGGTGGGGGAAGAGAGAAATACATTTAGGAGAACTCGGTGCAGTACAATAACAAAAGTAGATTTATAGCTTTCTATTATGAACAGAATCAAGGTTTTGAAGAATTGTTTATGAAGGCATACAAAGGCAATGCTGGAAATTGCACAAAGCACAAAATAGTGCTTCAAGAAGAATGGTCAGTGTGAGATTGTTAAAAGGTTCTGCCCCGCACTTGATTCCTTAGAATAAATCTCAGTGTGCTCTGTGTAGACTTGTGATTCTTTAAACTAGTGTGATTGTGAATGTAGTATCGGTGACTGAGCTGTCTTGGATTGCTTGTGAAAGCACAGCTCACAAATGCAATGCTACAAATGCATTGTAGTTTTGCAGCAGTCGCTGCTGTTAATATTATGACTATAATACAATTCATCATAAATGGCAACTTTCTAATAGATACTTTCATTTACACTTGGGCCCAGATTCTGGACCAGTGGTTCTTTGATTCACTGCTACCATAATAAGGGGCTTATCACTACAACTGCCATTTTATATTTATAAGGTTGACTTCAATTTATAAGGGTGAGAACTTAAAGGGATGGGGAAAATAGGAATCCAGACTGATGAAGAAAAACAAGTGTTGTTAAAAAGGGGAGAGGAATAAACGAAGAGTTTTGTTGAATATTATTGCATAATCTGTCCTGTATTTCTGAAAGGTGCTCTTTTCCCATAAAAAAGATTCATGCTTTCTTACAATATTGTCATGGCATATTAAAATTGGTTTAATGGTGTTTTTTTACTCTACTTTGTTGTGCAATGGCAGAGATTCCTCCCTCCCTCCCTCCCTCCCTCCCTCCCTCCCTTCCTTCCTTTTCCTCTACAAACTCTCTTGCTGCCCGCTTTCACTGGACTGCAAAGTCCTTATGAGACAGGTTTTCTCCTGCTGTCTTCCTTAGGTTTTATCAGAACAGTGAGGACTCTTTGAGAAATGATCGTACGGTGAACTGCAGGACACTTGCTTTTACTCCTCCTGAAAGGAACTGGAATAATCCTTCCCCTCTGCATGAAATTTCACTCAATTTTTTTTCTTTTGGTGAAAAAAAAGGACAAATTACTTTCAACCAAACAGAAAAAGAACAGTTTAAAAGTGCAGAAAGGCGTTTCGATGGCATGGTCATGGTTTCCTGTCAAGTCAGAAGGGCTGCCGTATGTATAAGCAAGAGCATCATGGCCTAAATAGACTCTACATTGTGTTTTGGTCAAATAACATAACATTTGTTAAATGCTACAGTTACCTTTCCTGTTTGAAATGCTTCCAGCTGCATTCCTTTTGAGGTCGCCTCATTTATGCTGGTTTCTGTCCTACTGCTAGACTTCGTAGCTTGACTCTGACTTGTCACCTTCTGCAGAAAAATACAAATAAATTCGCGTTTTCAACTTGATAGCAAACTTTAATTACACCCTAAATCATCTTATTTTATTTTTCTTCAAAATAATTCTTCAGGGGCATATATGTCAAGTTCTATGCTAATTATGCCGCCACGATTCAAAATTGCCAATGCTCTGGAGAAGTGGGGAGGGGCCGTCTTAGAAATGCTGCCTTAGAGCAGTAGAGTGAGAATATAATGGTTTAAGATGGGTGACATATTTCTCCCTGGGAAAAAGGGGCTGGCCCATCTTTGCAGGTGTGAATAGTGATTATAACATACTAAGTGTCACTTATCTGTACCATGTGACTCCCAGTACTTTTGAGTGGAGTAAAAGTATTGTTTAAAATATGCCTTGCTCTGTGTGTGTGTGTGGGGGGGGAGACCAGATCCAGGTTCGCTTTCATTTGTGCCTGTTTGCCTTCTCAATAAACCTGAATTACTTGAAGATCCCATCTTCTGAGTTTTCTGTTTGTTGTGAGGTTTTTCATGGGACACACAAATACATATGTTACTAGATTGTAATTAACCATATAATTGAAAGAGTAAAAAAATGTATGGAGGCAGGAGCTGAGAGATGATAAAGATGGTAGTTTCATTATGGAGCACCTGAAATTTTTCTTTTATTATTAGTGTAGGATGTGATATATACCAGAGAACATTGCACACAGTGACCTGGGTTTTAATGCAAGCTTTATTGATTTAATTGCCAGACTTCTATCTCCTGGCCAGAATGTGAACTGAATACATAGAAAAATGTAAATTTATAGATGTTGAAGGTGAGTTAAAAGTTATATATGTAGGTTGATTGGATTTGGGTTTGCACATTGCTCTAGGCCATTGTGTGATTCATAAACTGTTGGAATGGTGAAATCACTAGGTTGGCATAACATACTAGGATAAAACAATAATTTGTGCTCAACTGAGTTAGTTTGTAATTCATTGCACCATGCAAAATGAGACAGCCAGAAAACAAGAGTTAAGCTAATTATGAGCTTGTATATCCGGAAAATACATCCAATGTGTGAACAAAGTGTGTGAATTATCTGCACAGTTTTAGTCTGTAAGTCCTTTGAGTTGTGTTGCCAGAAGAGGCACTGTCAGGTCCATTTCCAGTGATGCAACAAAATTTTGTAGTTGCTTGATTCGTAATATGATACAAATTGAATATTATGGCTCCCTGAATTCTGCAGGGTTTTTAATATATTTCAAAAATTCCTTTCACTAGTGGTTCCAGGTGCTCCCTAAAACTATGAATCTGAGCCTTTAAAAAAGAGCACAGTTGTATCTTGAACAGTCTGCATTACAAGTGGCGTCATCAGTTTGGCTGGAAGCAAGATCTGAGGAACATACAATATGTGCAAGGAGGAAAAGGAGATAGCAGAGTAACTGCAGTTAGCCAAAAAAGCTGTCTGCAAAGAAGGAAGTGTTGTATACTTGGTTCTTTAGACATTGAGAGTCGGGTTGTGAAGATAATAGCAGATTTATTGCAGACAAGGGAAGGCAAATCATACAGCAAGCAGGAACACATACAAAGCCAGCAATATGACTGCTCAACAGGTTTATATACAGAATGGCCTCTAGGAGGCAGCCAATAGGCAATTAGACATTTTCCCATGCTAGTGACCCCTGGAGACAGGCAGTCTGGGTATGCTCAGGCTTCAACTACTTTAGGGCGATGACTAAGCAGAACAACGTTAAGCTTAATACATTACAGGAAGGAAAAACTGTAGGCAATCCATGGTCAGAATTTAGCCTACTCCTGCCAAGTCTAGTTCCTCCCTGGGCCTGAGCAAGTAGCACTGCTCTTCTCTCCCATCAAACCAGGGCACATTGCATGGTGTAACTACCCATTCAGTGGTTCTGCCCAGCTGCCTGTCACTTGGTTTCACCTGTCCCTTCATTGTTTTTGCAATTGCGCTGATTAAGCTTCTCTCCAGCAAATATTCCAAGAGTAAGCTGGCGTGTATATTAGCCTGTTCTTAGGCTCAGATGGGCTTTTGACTACTAGCTGTTGCTCTTCTTATCCTCATTCGATCAATTCTGTAGAGAGCTAGGCCAGGAAAGAATAATATATGGAACCCTTCAATATAACATACAAGAAACACCTTCTAAATAGGGGTCCCTAACCCCTGGGCCGTGGACTGGCACCGGGCCGCGGCATGCCAGCAACTAGGCCATGCAAACAAGCCAAGCACCATTTCTTGCCACAGTTGTTAAGTGAATCAGTGCAATTGTTAAGCTAATAATGCAATTGTTAAATGAATCTGGCTTCCCCATTGATTTTGCTTGTCAGAAGGTCACAAAAGGTAAACATGTGACCCTGGGATACTGAAATCGTCATAAATATGAGTCAGTTGCCAAGTGTCTGAATTTTGATCATGTGACCATGGGAAAGCTGCAATGGTGGTAAGTGTGAAAAATGGTGGTGTCACTTTGAATGGTCACTAAATGAACCGTTGTAAATTGAGAACTACCTGTATAGAGATGAACCCGGAATTGTTTTGCGAGAAAAATGTGGGTCCCACCGCTGCACGGAATCTATATTACTTTTCCCTGAAGTTGCAAATAGCCATTGCTCAAAAATACTTCCAATGCTTCAGTGCCTTGCCTTATGTGCCCTCTGACAATCAGAATAAACTTGCCCACCCAATTCATGGTTTAAATATATGGAGTGACAAAATGCATTCAGAAAAGTGGCACTTAACTGGTACAAATTTAGCAGCAGCTGGATGGCTATCTGTCAGTAATATGGGCTGGCATTCTTGCCTTTCTACATCCAGTGGAATGCTAGGTTTGATCATCTTGTCTTTTCCAGCTCTATGACTCTTGGATGATGTAAGAAGACTCTCTCCCTCTAAGGACCTGGTGGGATTCATGTGTGCTTAGACAGACCTCCCTTGAGGTGCAGAAGGGAAGGATTTTGTAGCGCTATAAGGCAATTTGGCGTTACAAAACACATGTATAATATGCATGTAAAGATCTGTTCAAGCTAAAAATGTTTTTTCCCCCTTGTCAAAACGATAAGAAAGGGTTAATTTTTCAGCCACTCTTCCTCTTCACAGCAGATCCAGTGAAGTCCTCCAAACTTGCTCTAGAAACTTGGCAGACTCTTTGGAACAGATTTTGAGAAGGGGATGTTATGATGGAAAGGGGAAACCACCAAATATCACTTTCCTCCCCGTTTCACAGATGGATGGTTTTCATTGGCAGACAGAGACATTTGCTGGTCACCCTCCAATATTTTAAAATAAGCAACAACCAAGGAGTCAGTTCATTTGCACTTTCCTTCCTAAAATTATTTACTACGTTAGAATTAGGTTAAAGAAGATGCATAAGTCTATTAAAAATATTCTGAACTCCAGGTATGTCTTACATCTCCTGTGTTTTTGGAGCGTATTTTTTGAATTCAACTTAGGGAAAAACAGCTTTCTCAGTGGCAAAAGCTGCTTCTGCCTGCTTGTTACCGATAGTATCTTGGTCAATTGGGTGTTTTCCTTTAACGTTTAAAGGACAGAATGTTTCCCGGACATAAGACTTTGGATGGCATTCAGCAATATATAAAAGCCAAAGAAAAATATAATGTCCATTAATAAACATAAAAAGTGTCGACAACCTCATTATGGGACCATCTTCTTTAAATAAAGCAATTTTCAGGTCTTCCTAACCAAAAGGATAGCTAGAATCAATCATACTCGAGGGTTAGCTGAAAATGCAAAAAACTGGTAAGCATTAGTAATAAAAGTCAAGGAAGACAGTTGGAGAAAAAAGGACTTCCGATTAATGACTCAGCGCAGAAGCATGAGGCTTGAGAACTCCTGAGCTGGACTGCTTGACAATTTGTAGACCGGGACAGTTCTGAGTCCAAGGTTGCCCCTTAGAGGGGAGGAGAGGGGATATTCTGTGATCTCAGGGAAGGAGGTGACCACTTGGAAGAACTATGAAGCTGACTGTGAAACGCGGCATCTAGCCACAGACAAGTCGAGGAGGAAAAATGAAATGGTTTGGAATTCGAACCGCAAAAAAAGGCATGAATTTGATGACCAGTCACCTGGGTGAGCTTTAAAAATTCCTACTTCAAAAAGACTGTGTACCTGATTAATAAGAAGATTTAGGACTTTTAGTTCCTGTTCGTGGCGGATGAGGATCTAGCAACTGGGGGCTCCAGCTGCGAAAGTCCTTTTCTTCTATTGCATTGGGTGCCTTTGGGTCTGATATTGCCCTGAATAGGCAATTGAAGAGGGAGGTGAAGTTCAAAGGAGAGCTTGGTGGCGATCAGCGCGAACCAGACAGCTTTATTCCTATTCTCCAGGCAGCAGAAGAGGCGTTTTCATGCCTCGTTAGAAACATACTCTCCTCCTTCCTTGAATAACTATTGCTGATAGAGATGTAAAAATATCTTTTATGGATTTTACCTTTATACTTGCTCAATATCTTTAGGTCTCTTAAACACTTGTATATGAGGTTTCTTTTCCCTTGACCACCATTGTATGTTTCTATGTTTCTATGTTTATGTATGAGGTTTTCTCTCTTGACTATCATTGTATGTTTGTAGGTTTGTGTACTTTGTTTATCTGAGATAAAGAATTCTAAAAAAAAAGCAGACTAGGCATTCTCATCTTTGACTTTTTTTACAATGTGTTGACTTCAAATTCCAGCATTCCACAGCCAGTGATGGTCATTGATGAGAATTCTGTATATCAGCCCACACACCAAGTTTGCCAAACACTGCTGCAGACCATGGTAGGCTGCTTCAAGAGCTGTTAGATTCATCTAGTTCTAAGCTCCAAAACCAGATTAGACCTTGATGGAGAAATCTATATTGAAAATTCTGTCTAGTTCCACCAGGCCCCTGGCAATTTTTTATGATATCAGAACTTTAATATCAGAAAGGACAAAAGGAAGAATGATTGAGAAGATGACATGGATATGTGGAGAGTAATCATGGATCTGCTGTAGTCTGTCTTATATGGCATTTGAGCCGTCAAACATGAGGAGAAAAAATATATCCAACCATGATTTTATTCAGGATTTTCACTTCATTTCTTTCAAAACTCATGATTTATTTATAGGAAGAAAGAACTCTTATTTAACACACTTAAGAGTTCTTTTTACAATATCTTGCTAAATATATGTAAAATATTATTCATGGTATTAAGAATATTTCTAAAATACTTTTAATAGAACCAAAATAATTATTTTAAATAATATATGTTTATAAATAATGAATGCATAATAAATTTGCTATTTATAAATAATAAATTAAGGGAATAAATATTTTCTTCTGTAAAATATTTTTAATTTGAATCACACCTAAATGCAGCATAAAAAAAGGAAGTGAAAGTGTTTCTCACCAGCATCCCTTTTGCCCATTAAGCCATAGAACTGCTGGGGTCTGGGTCTTCTGGCAATTCTTTGAAGGAAATGTTCAAAAGGGAAAGGCAACTTTTCCTGAAACAGACATAAGGATTACTTAAAAGCCCAGCTTCACTTCTAAAATGTGGCACCCATTAAACAACAACAAAAAGTATTTAATGTGGAAATATTGCATATTCTGAGTTTTCCTTTCCCTGGTTTGCTATATTCAAAAGGCTCCAAGAGCTTCTTATCTCAAAGAAAAGGGTTTTTTCTTTCTCTCTAAATTCAAATCACCAAATTGATGTAAATCTTAATCTAATCTAATCTTAAAAACTACCTGCATTCAGGTGCATGTAGCCCACAGGAAGGCACTGAAAAATTAAGAGCTGGAAATTGTCAAGATTTGATTCAAAATTGATAGTTTGGTTGAATAAAGTTTTTAAAAAAACAAGTATAGTGGGTTCACTATATTTGTTTTCTTTCTTAACATTTTTGAATTTAGATAATCCATTATATTCCCTTGCAAAAAGTATGAAACAATGAACGTGTTTGATCACCTGTAAATTATGGATATGTTCTATAAATAACTTATGAGATTCTCTAACAGGTGTTGGCTTAGAAGATGGTAGCAAGAGAAAATTGCAGTTCCTGCTGATACTGAGCTATTTCAGGTTATTTGAGCATTTTCTGTAAATCTACTGCAAATGTCAGAAAAAGCATTGCTTCAGATGTTGTCAGCTACAGTTTACTGAACAGCCATAGCAGCCTGATCACACAAGTAAATATAAGTTATCATTTTGGTATCATCATTGTTGTCTTCTTGCAATTTGATATTGCAAAAAGGAATATTTAGTGACACTCCTAAGAATTATTGGGGAGGAAACACAAATCTATTTAAATTAAGCTCTACTGGAGAAGTAGGGAATTTCTAATCCTTCAAATGTTGAATTACAGCTCCCAGTAATTTACTGCATTTATCAGATTAACCATGCTGGCTGGAGCTGCTGGGAAATCTAGCATCACACTATGAAGAGTGACATTGCACAGCCTTGAAAGCTTGGTGATATACGGACTTCAACTCTCAGAATTCTGAGGGTTGAAGTAGGCACATCTGCATAGCATGCTTCCAAGATTGATTATAATCTAATCTAAATAATAATAACTTCTCCATTTAAAAAGAAGATGCAGTGCAGCATTCACATTGCACAAAGGAGATGTGCTTATATGGTCCTTTCTAAAATATCCAAGTAGTGATGAAAAAAATCTTGCTTCTGGTGTCTGGAATATTAAATGGACCAAGGTCTAATACAACTAGGGCAGCTTCACATCTTCTTAAGTATGCTATTCTCTAGTTGCTTGCACAATAATACAGATAGCTCTGGAGATTAGATTTTACAGAAAAGATACATGACCATGGACCAGGATGAATCTGTAGATTTTGGGTCCAAAAGTTATGTTTCAACTTTTCCCATAGGAAAAGTTTTTTCCAGGTTTTCTTTTTTTGGGGTGGGGGGGTTATTAGAATATGGCACGTGCACAGCCAAGGATCACTGAGGTGGCTGGCTGCCTCTGTGAAACGAATTATTATCAGGCGGTGTTTACATGTGGGACGCCTGAATGCCAGCAGGCAATCAGGGGAGACGTCTATCTTGTCCCTACACGGTTTTATTCATTCATGGGAATCGAACTGCTGAACTGCAGACCTCAGTGGTGTACAGGCCCACATAGGAATCAGTAAAATATTATGATGATGATGAATATAATACCAATTGAGATAGTACCACATTGGATCCTTTTCAATATTAACAGTACTTTCACATCATTTAACACATCAAATAAAGCTCTACTGGGATCTGAGTACATATAACAAATCACAGATTTTTATTGGTGCCTTTGTTTCTTCTTTCCATAAGTGTAGCTTTGTGTAATTGTGCAAACTTGAGCAGCATATGGAATTGCTATTAAATAGTGGAAAGAGGTGGAACACCCAACCTCAAGACCCAATGAAATCAACTTGATAAATGGGTGAATTTAAGCAGGTAAACACAATCATTTCAACATAAATATTTACCTTCTCTATGACATTTAATTGCTAACATATTCATTTCTTCAGCTTTTTAATTTCTGTCCAGAAGGGAATTTATTTATTTATTTATAACTTAATTTATATACCAAGTTAGATGAGATGCTGGTGATCCATGAAATAAAAATGATATCCTGTTTTAGTTTTGAAAGAAGCAATCATGCAATTAAAAATGTTGGGAATTAAAACTTCTCCCAATGACAAAAACTAATCATTTCAATTGCCATTTTCTCCTTCCTTGAAAATCATTTAAAGGAAATAGACACAGGTATAATTTTCCTTTTTCTCACTCCTAACTTGAAATGGAAGAATTATTGTAAAGAAAAGTTAAACAGAAGAGAAAAAAGTCATGCCTTAAATTAAACAGATTGAAGTCCTGTTTCTTAAAAAAAAAATTCTTTTATTATTCTCTCAAGTGATTTTCTCCCATGACGTGCAATTCCTATTCACAATTACTCTTATTTTTCAGCCAGTTGTATTTTGCAAGCTATGGTTAAAAGAATGATCAGTGTACTGACTGAAGCTTTGACATATGCAGTGTCATCCAAAGAAAGTACTGCTAGTGATAATCTCCTGACATTAGAAGGGGAAATTGATGGAATTCATTGTACAGGTCTGGAAAGGAAATCAGTGATATAAATAGATGAAAGAAGGGGTTTTCTCTGGGGGCTTTAACATATCTTGGAGACAAATTTGTTTAGACTGTTATTGTTTTCTTGAGGCAGAGAAAAACACAACTGGAAAACAATGACCAGCAAGTAATAGAATGAAATTCAATATATCTTTCCATTTAAGTAGTCTGTCAGGGGTAGATATTCTCTACATTTTACGAAAAGAGCAATTCAGAAAAGATGATGGCAGTAAAGAGAAGTGGTGGAATGGGGGGAAGGGGGGAGGAGACTTGTGATCAGATAAGATGGCTGGTGCTATCTTCTCTCAGTTATGAACACAGTCTTGCTATGTATGACTGTCATACTACATTGTGTAATTTTAGATTCTCAACTCCATGATTGAGGGCTACTTTTTTCTGATTGTGATACCTATTGCTTGACTTCCTTCAAACCACAAAAGACTCTGCTTTTCCATGTAGAGCATATTGCCCTAATGATCAACTACTTACAGCTGTTTATTTTTTTCTAACCCCCATCCCACCCAAAAAAGTCCCAAGCTTTCCATCCCAGAGCTTTAAGAAATCCCTGTTTTGCTTGAGTTCAAATAACTTTTAAGTTTGCTAACCACACTCTGCTCTGTCATATGCAGATTTCACCATCTCGCTCCCAAATCCATTTTCATAACTATACCCTAAACGTATTTATGTTCTCTTTGATAGTAACCCTCTGCGGGTTAATAGTTTCATTAAAGAACTATTGAAATTAGTCTCGTTCTATGGACCCAACAATCGGACTTGGTGGATTAACAATATGCAGTTTCGTGGGGGACCAAGTTCTGTTTATCCCTAAGATCAGCCAGCCTACCTCCCGGTGTTGCTGTGATGAGAATAAGGTGAAGAAAGACTACTTGGTATGCCACCCTAAGCAGGGCAGCCATGGCACATTAAATAAGTAAGATTAAAAACTCCAGTGCGTTTACTCACGCTAAGAACGCAACAGCTGCTAAAAAGCGCGCGGGAACGAGCGACATCATGAAGCGGTCGCTCGTTTTCACCGGCGACCTCAGCTTTGAAAGTAGAACGTGGCGCTCAATCAACACAATCCAGCGCACTCGCTTGGGCAGAAGGGAGGTTGCAGAGAGGCAGAATAGAGCGGACAGTTCGCCCCGACGTCGCCTCGGCAGAACAAGAGCGCCCAACATTCCCTGGCGCACCTCCGAAAAGCTGACCGCGTCAGGAATACCCGTTCACATGGTCAGCTCCATCCTGTTCTGGTCTTTGCCCAGTCGCCCGCCCGTGCTCCGTCCTGCCACCCAGCCGTCCCGTTTTCCAAAAGCAATCTAAGTTGTGGCGTTCCTTCAAAGCTGCGGAGAGACGTTGCTCCTTCTCACCTGGTTCTGCTCCCCTCCGTCGGACCAATCAGCCCAGTAGTTCAGCTCATGCTGGTCCTCCAGATCTTCCCCCACGGCTCTCGCGGATGACAGGAAGAGCATGACCAAAAACAACACGACCTTCTTCATTTCCAGCTGCCGGAGAATCCTAGCAGAGCAGCGGCGGGTATGCCGTCTGAAGAAGCGAGAGCGCTCCTTTCACGCTTTTGCACCTGTTCTAAAGTTCTCCGAAGCTGTGGTGAGAGAGGGAGTGAGAGAAGGAGAAAAGTGAAGGATGGGTGCGAAAGTTCTCCCCCCCCCCGTCCCGCTAGAGAAGACCATAGAAGGCAAAGCATCTATGTGACCCACAGCACCGGCCCCATAATCGATCTGGATGCGTAAAATTGAACTAAAACAATATCCAGGCAGCCAGCCAGCCAGCGAGCCAGCCGGCCAGCCAGTGCAGACAAACCATGAGCACTTACTGTCAAGAGAAAGGTGACCCAGTAGCTGCTTGGTGGAATACCAAGTGCCAAGCTAAGAATCCGCGCTGCTTTATAGTCCAGAGATTGGGGAGGGCTCAGATCTAATGACTTCCAGGTATTTGTCATGTGAGTCACCTGACCAGTCCCCCCTCCCCTCACTCCAGATTGCCATCATATGTGTTCAGTATGCAGTTGCCACCAGGCTGTTCTTGAATGAACAAGATGCCCTTTGGAGGTGCTCTCCCCATGAATTATTATCTTTTTTCTCATTTCTTTATCAGTAATCTGAGATAAACCACCAAGGGAAAACTTTATTCCCCCCAGCAGGGGAAATAGCTTCTGGCTCACAAGGATGACTGGGGTGGGATGAATCATTAAAGTAAGTCTAGTGATTCATCTATAGCAACTTTGACAGAATATTTTAAATGTCAGAGGCGTGCTCTCATTTAGAAATGGAGCTCCAAATTTCAATTAAAGGACTGGAAGGATGAGTTTTCAGCAAACTATATATATACAATGTATATGATATTGTTTATTGTTTATGTGTATATATATATATATATATATATATATTTGTTTTCGTAGGTTTTATATATACATTTCGTATATATATATGTAGTTCTGGGGTTTTTTGGGTCTTTTCCCGTGTAGGAATCAGAGTATTCATGCAACGTTTCAGC